>PVJS01000703.1:0-118560 GCA_004027185.1 Glis glis | reverse complement strand
GTTGCGGAGGGCCTCACTAAGGAGAGAGAGAGAGAGAGACAGGGAGGGAGGGAGAGAGAAAGAGAGAGAGAGAGAGAGAGAGAGAGAGAGAGAGAGCGCTGAGGCTGAGGCTGGCCGCGAACCCGGATCCTCCGGTCTCCGCCTCCCAAAGTACTGGGATTACAAGTGTGCGCCACCACGCCCGGTGCAGAGATTCCTTTTTTAGTCTTGTCTGGTTTGTTAGTAAGCCCATTCAGTGCATCTGCATTTCTGTTGCACTATGTCAATTTCTAGCATTTCCTCTTGGTCCTTTTTTAGAATTTCCATCTCTCTGTTTACATTGCCCATCTGTTCTTTTCCCCCCTCAGTTCTGGGGATCGAACCCAGGCCCTCATAACACTGAGCTACTCTCCCAGCTCATTCATCTGTTCTTGTATGCTGCCTACTACTTCACTAGAGCCCTTAGCATATTGATCATATTTTGAATTCCTGTTCTGATAATTCCAACATCCCTGCCATATCTGAGTATGGCTCTGATTTTTGCTCTATCTCTTAAAATTGCATTTTTTGCTTTTTAGGATGTCTTGTGATTTTTTTCTTGGCAACCAAATATGAGGTACTGAGTAAAAGGAACTGCTGTAAAGAGGCCTTTAGTAAAGTCATGGTAAGGTGTGGGGGGAGAGGAGCATTCTGAATCCTAGGATTAGGTTGCAGCCTTTCAGTCAGCCTGTGCTCTGCACTGTCAACAAGTGGTTTTCAAGCACACCCCAGCTGGGACAGGACGGCCATGGTGGGTGGGCTGGAGTAGAGTATTTCCATCCCAGGCCAGTTAGGCTCTAATGAAACTCCAGCAACTTAGATTTGGTTAAACAGTTTCTCGTGAGGACAGGCCTCGTTAAGAACAGAAGGTCTGACAGATTTCATAATGGTTCCTTTTGCCTCCCTCTCCCAGAAGTGTCGGGGGATTTTGCTCCAATATTCACTGTGAGAATCTGGCAGACCTGGAGGTCAACTCAAAAAGTGTGAGTCCCTCAGAAGTCCAGGCCCCTGGGTTTTGTCACTTATGGCTCAGGTGTTCCTGCCCAGCACTGGTTCCTGTCCAGGCTTCTGTCTAGTACGCTTATTCTCTATGGTCTCCTGTCTCTCCAATATTGGGACAGTGCTTTGCCCTGTGATCTCACACATTAATAGTCCATAAGAAGACAGTCCAATAAGAAGAGTGGTTGATTTGTTAGTTTATTCAGCTTTCCATTTGTTATTAAGGAGGACAGGGAGGCAACTTCTAAACTCTTCACCTGCTGGACCACACATTCTGATTGGACATGGTGAGAGGAAACAGCAAACTGTCTGGATGCTCTGCAGGTCCATGGGGCAGTGGTGGGAGGTAACTCACAAGGTTCCGGGGTCTTGCAGTCAATATAGTGTGTGAGATCATGCGGTCGGGGCCACAGCAGGATGGCTCGTCTACATGAAGGGTGTTTTGCATCTGGCACCCTCTAGCACTCAGAAAGGAGCACTACGTGTGCTGAACCCCTGTGACTGTGGAGGCCACTCAGCTGCCCTGGGGAGTGCTGCTCCAGCCCATCTCTGGTGACCAAGAGGGAGGCTTGGTCCAGGGCACTGTGTCACCCATCCAGGTCGCAGGGCCTTCACCATGGCCACATGACCCAGAAGACATGAAGCCAGCCATGTGAAGCCTGGCACGTCCCACTGAACTCTGTTTGGACAGCTCAAGTTCTATAGCATGGCCATGCCTCCTGTGACAAAACTCAGCACCCATAAAAGCAGCTCCCACTGGGCTGCGGAATAGGAAGGGAAGGCCCGATGCTACACAGCTCTGTGTAGCAAGACCTGCCCCGCACTCGGCCTGGCAGAATGGCAGCAGGCTCAGCACTAGACAGCAGCAGGGCCAAGGGCTCCAGGGCTCCTGGCCAGCTCATGGGTCAGAAGAAAACTCCAGCCTGCTCCAGGAGAGGACAGTTTGTATGTTGTCTAGACACAAATGCAGTTGCATACCCAGGACACGCCTCTCCCAGATGCCCTAGGGTCTGCAGTAAGGGGAAGATCTCACAGCAGGACAACCGCTGGAGAGAGCAAAGTCACACACAAACTCCAGGCAGGGACGAATGGCTGGGCTTAATGGCTCTGGGCCTGACAAGAACAAGGTCAGAAGAGGAGAGTGGAGCAGGGGACGAGGAATGTGGCTGGAGGGACAGGAGGTCTTCCTGTCTCTTGCTAATGTCGCCTGCAGGCATCCCCACAAGAGATGCTCAGCCACCAAGCACTGGGTGGTCTGTCCACTGCAAGTGGCTGGGTCATTCCCCCTGTGCCAGGGACAGGGGGATTTGGGTATGATCTCCATGTTCCCTGGAATCCAGGGTCACTAACTTGTCTATAAAGGTGCTCCTTGAAGCTCCTCTCACCGAAGAAGAAAAGAAGCACGCCCCTCCCCAGCATAGGGGACCGGAAGAGTCACAGAGGACTATCCCTGTAGAAATCCTCACAACCCCCTGGCGCTTCAGTGGGCCAGGATGGAATCCCTGCTGGTGCTGGCATTCATTCCGCAGGTATTACCGAGCAAAGCGCACAGCTGTGCTATGACCCGGGCCTGGCATGTGGCAACGAGCAAAACCCCAACTACCCCATCCTCGAGGAGCCTACATTTCAATGGATGCGACAGAAAATAAGCAAGACTCAAAAGGGAACCACACAGGGCGTTCAACAGTGACCAGAGCCAAGGACAGCACTCCTGATGTGACTGGGGTCAGGGAAGGCCTGACGGCGAAGGACACTTTTGAAACAAGGAGGGAGCCCCCCACATGCACGCTGGTGGGGAGAGCACTCTGGCCAGGGTGACAGTGTGCAAAGGACCCGGGCAGGGAGGAGCCTGAGGAATTGTGCGGCTGGAGTGCAGAGGGCACGGCGGTGAGAGTGCAGACGACGCAGAGCCGTCGGGCCGTCCAGGCCATCCAAGAACTTCGCCTTTCACTTGGAGTGGAATGGAAAGGAGAAGCCATGGGGTGGCCTGGGTAGAAGACGAGCACCTCGCTTCAGGGAGTGGGACGCTTGAAACCTACTGAGTGTTACGGGTTCGGGGCTCCAGCTAACATCTGCAGCGTCCACACCTTCAGTGCCTAGGGCCAGGCTCCGCAGGTGTCCTCGCTGATCAGTGCTTCTTGGGCTCCTCCTATCAGGTGCCTCTGCACAGTTAGCACCTTCTGTAACCAACAGTGGACATCTGTCTTCCCCATATCTGAGGCTCTCTAGTCCTGGGACTGTGGACCAGCACCTGGTAGTGTGTAGCGCCCATCCTATTTCTGTGTAGAACCGCAAGCTTCACCTAAAAAATACTAATAACCCACCTTCACATACGATCACAGACCACTCTTAGATACATCCTGCAAATGCCCAGGATCAGCCACCAGGAGCGTGGAGAGGGGCAGTGCACACACGGTGACCACGGCCACGCAAAGCAGCGTGACAGCTGTACAAAATGGCCACCAGCACAAGAAAGTGCTAGTGATGGCACCCACACCTGGATGGCCAGGATCCAGAGCACCGACCAGCATCGGAGGCACCGACTGTGCAGGCAAGACGGGCCGCACCGTGCGCTGTGGCCAGCCCACCAGGATTCTCCCCAGGCCGTCTCTTGTCCCTGCCTTCAACCATATCTTATTTCTCACGTGGCACATAGCCATAAATTATGGATTTCAAACTTTTAACAGGGGTGTAAGCAAAGCGCCAGGCTTCATGACTCCAGAAGTGGGGGGCCCCTGGGTCAGGGCTGGAGCCCCTCCCCCACTGTCCCTCAAGTTACTCCCAAATTACATTCAAGTAAACTGTGTTAGCCAGGCGCTGTGGCACACACCTGTAATCCAGAACCTGGGGGGCTGAAGGCCAGAGCACAGCAACTTAGCAAAATCTTGTTTTAAAATGCTAGGTAAAATAGGGTTGGGGTATAGCTCAGTGTTAGAACACCCCTGGGTTCAATCCCCAATACCATAAAACAAGCAAAAAACATATGAGCTGCTTTAATTAAAATGCTTTTGTAAAAATGGTTTACCCAAGGATTCTTGCAAAGCACACAGGCCAGCCGGTAGCTCAGGAACATTTGCAGGGTGGGGAAGCTCAGCTGCCTCGCACCCCCATCTCCTCTGCCATAGCACCTCGGATCCGTCCTCACAGGCCAAGTGGTGGCCATTTTATAGGACTGGGACCCAGGGGCCTGGACCTTGAATGCAAAGATGCAATGGGGGCCCAAGTCCAGACAGGCATGAAAGATTGGGGGACCCCCAACCCCCACCTGGGCACGGACCATACACTGCAGAGGACAGTGCCTGGGTTTCTACTCAGTCTCACAGAGCCCTAGGGATCAAGGAGCTAAGCTTCAAAGAGCCCAGAGATGTCCCCAGAGGCCCAGTGACAGCTGAGAGGGGCTTCACACTCAACCCCAAAAGCACCATGACTCTAATAGTGCAAGTTTCAGGTACCCCCTCCACGACACCACCGCCCACAGCCTCACAGATCCCATCCCACACTCGCAAGACCTCCTACCCATCTCCGTTTTCACTTTAAAATAAATGTTCACATGGCAGTGACTGAAGTCATGCAGCCCTCTGAAACACACGTGCACAGCTGGCACATCTGCTCATCACTCCACTGTTTATTCATATCGCATTAGTGATATGAATTCAAATAGAGACGCATTCTTTCTAGTCCTGCTAGAAGAAAACACACATCAATCTGCATGGTCAATATGTTTCATGATTCATTAAAAAGAATCCGAACACAGGCCTATGCCAGTGTGAGGAGGGGCTCGTGACCAGTCCCCACAGGAGTGTCACAGTCAACCCTGTGCCGAGCTGGAGGCCCAGGGAAACCCTCTGACCATCAGAGCCCCCACCAGCCGCTCCCAGGGAGGAGGCCAGCCAGATCAGGGGTGGACACAGACACCAACCCTTACACCATGCACTTCTACTCAGACTGCAGGACAGACACAAACGAGAATCCTCTACCCAGTGAGCCCAGGCCTGGGGTAGGGTTGGGAGTGAGCCTTGCCTCTCCCCACAGGAGAGACCTTTCCAACTCGCCCTCCTGAGCAGGAGGCTGTGCTGCCCTTGAGGCTGTGCTGCAGGCCAGGCACGGGAGGGCCACGCCATGCAGCATGCTGGTCTCTGACATTGACTTCCTCAGTGCTCTGTGTCCTCACAGACCCTGCTCTCCATCAGGCCCCCGCTCCACTGCTGGCACTCAGACAGCCCAGCCATCTCCTGCCGCCCTAAGCGGCGCTGGCAGGCAGGCAGGCAGGCATTACTGCCGTACACGCCTCAGATGACTGGGGTATGTGTGTGTGTTTGGGGGGTGTCTATCAATCATGCTGTAGGAAAGAGGGAGAAACGGGTGGACACCAGGCAGCCTGGCAGCTCTAGAGGTCAGGGTAGTGGACCCTCCTCCACTCCAAGTGCTTCAGTCCAGCCCTGGCTGCTGACCCAGCTCCAGGCCCTGGGGCTCAGGGGCCCTTGGGAGACAGGGCTGAGCCTTCTGTATTGTCCTGACTTCAGGCAGGGGAGCAGCAGCAAGTATGCAAGCTTCTGGAGGCTGGGGAACTTCCTGATTTGGAGTGGACACAAACCCTCAACTCTTTTATCTTTCTCCTTCCTCTGTAAGAATAGACAGGCAGGGAAGGTTCACGGGGAATGAATGTCACCCTGCCCACACTAGTTGCCAAAACCAGACACGTTCATCCCCGGCACGCAGGCTGCACTTACCCCGCAGCCCTGGTCCAAGGCCCCGAGGCCCTTCTAATCATGACTCGTACCTATGTCCACCAACCCTCCCAGAGATGGCGGAGAGCAACCATCAACTCTGGACAAATAATATATATACATGTATCTGAAGACATCCGAGAAGGTCCATAGGCAGGAGAGTCCTGGGAAGGAGGGACCTATATGGAAAAGGGCCCCACATTTACAGCTTCCAGCTTGAGGGTTGTCTGCTCTGCAACCCAAACCCCATAGAAATCCCAGTCTCGCTGGCTTGGGAGAGCCGGGAAGGAGAGCAGGGGGCTCTGTGCAGGTGCTCCGCCGGGAGGGCTGGGGTCCTGGACTGTGCGTGCGAGGCAGACTCCAGGGAGCGCAGTATGAATTAAAAACCAAACTGAGCTCTAGCTGCCATCGCCACAGACAACACTGAGCCTGCAGTGCAGGGCTCGCAAGCTGACAGCCTGGCGTTTGGAGAAATGACTGTGGGATTCTGTCACAGCAGCTGGAGCAGACTAAGACAATGACAGAACTCAAAGTTTTTAAAACATCACATCCAGAATGTCCAGCCTAGCTGAAATTACTCAGCATAAAAGAAAGAGGAAAACATAAACTATTCTCAAGAAAAAGTACAACAGACAGATACTAATTCCAAAATGACCCATGCACTGGAGACACACGAGGATTATAAGGAAGCTATTATAACTAGGCAAGAAGTGGGCAGAAAGTACACATGCAAGGAATAAGAATATAGGAGATTTGACAGAGAAACAGAATTGGGAAAAGAACTGCATCAGCTTCCTACAGCTACTGTAACAAACCACCACAACTGGTGGCTTAAAACAAGACAAATGTAATTTATTCCCTTGAAGTTCCGAAAGCCTGAAGTCTAACATCCATATCACTGAACAAATGGAGGGGCCGGCAGGGCCACGCTCCCTCCAGAGGCCTTGCTCCTCCAGCTCCTGGGGGCGCTGTTTCTCGGCCTCCAGCCCATCACTCTGACCTTCCAGGGCAGCAGCCACCTCTCTGCTCCATCTTGTCTTTCTCCAGGTCTGACTCAAATCTCCCTCTGCCTCCCCCCCCGCCATAAAGATAGCTGTGATTACACAGTAGGTCCACAAGGTCTGGTGGTGAGGTGGTGCATGGGGTGCATCCACCTGCCCCTTCCCCTGGTGCCAGAGGAGCGGAGCAGGAAGTGACACTCCCCCAGCACAGCAGGGCAGTGCGTGTCCACCTCTGCTTACACATGACAGGCACTTGTAGGAAGGACCAGGGGCATGCCCTCCTCATGTGAGGCTCAGGCCCATGGAGCTCAGCATGAACAGTGATGGTCTCACAACTGAATATCTACATGTGTGGGGTACAACAGAAACCACTTATCATGCTGGAAACAGGAAGATCTCAACCCAAAGAAGAAAAGAGAAGCAATGGGAACCAATCCAATGTAACATATATGTCAGAATGATCTGACAGGGATATGGAAGCAACCAGAATAAAAATGCCTCAATGAGCAATTACATGCCCATTTAAAACAAAGGGGAAAAAAGGTTTTGGCAATGTTATGGATTGGATCTAGAATGTCCCCCAGTTTCATGTGGAAGTATGGTCCGCAGTGCACTGAGGTTCAGAGGTGGGGCTCTGGAGCAGTGACTGGATTGTGAGGGCTCTGACTCATCAGTAGATTAATCCACTGGTGACTGAATGGAGAAAGTAAGTCACGGGGGGGGGGGCATGTCCTGGAAAGGTTTGTCTTCTTCCCAGCCCCCATCTCTCTCTCTGCTTCCTGGCTGCCACGAGGAGAGCAGCTTTCCTCTGCACACCCTTCCACCATGATATCCTGCCTTACCTCAGGCTCAGAGCAATAGAGTCAGATGACCTTGGACTGACTCTTCTGAAACCGTGAGCCAAAATAAATATTTTCTCCTCTAAGTTGTTCTTGTCAGGTATTTTGGTCACAGCGACTAAAAGCTGACTAACAGGCAAAGAGAAATAAAAATGAAAAATCAACTGGAAATTTTAGAACCGACACACCAAAAACCACAAGAAAAACTCACAGGATAAGCACAGGAGCAGAAGGGAGGTAATAGAGGACAGAACCAGCAAGCCTCAGAGATAGGGAGTGAGAGATGATGAAACTCAACAGCAGAGAAAGGGAGAGAAACGCGACGAGATCCCACCATGTTGGGCCAAGGAGACGTCAGAGGAGAGAAGGAGATGCTGATGGAAAGGTATGTGAAGAAATGATGGATGAAAACTTCCAAACTTGGTGAAAGTCCATACCTACAGTTCAAGAAGCCAGGAAAACCCCAAACAGGATAAACAGAAAGAAATCTACACCAAGACCTTCAGAACACTGAAGAGAAAGAAAAGGACACATTTCCAACAGAGGGACAGTGATTCTAACAGCAATGGGTTTCTCATCAGAAATCACGAGGTCAGAAAGAAGTCGCATCTTAAAAGTGATGAAATAGAAATAAAAGAACCATCAACTCAGAATCCTGGACCAATGAAAGAAGTCCAAAAGGAATGAAGATGATATTCTCAATTGAAAAAAGACAGTTCAGAAAACTCAAAGCTGTGTTTTAGTCAGCTTTCCTGTTGCTGTGACCACAATACTTGACAAGCACAACTTAGAAAAAGAAAGGTTTATTTGGCTCACGGTTTTGGAGGTTTCTGAGGTTTTAGTCCATGGCTGGCTGGCTCCAAGGCAGAGACAGTGGCAGCAGGGCCTCAGGGCATGGTGTAGGAGGAAAAGGCACTCCCATCTCATGGTGGCCAGGATGCAGAGAGACAGAGGAAGGGACCAGGGACAGATACAGGCCACACCCCCAATGATCTTCCTCCTCCAGCCATGCCTCATCTGCCTACAGTGAACACACAGTAAATCCATTCACATCATTAATCGAAGAACAGATTTACCTACTGATGATATTATAGCCCTGATTCAATTATTTCACCTCTGAAGATTTTTACATCGCTAATACATGAGCTTTTCTGGGGGACATGCTGTATCAAAAACCATAACTCTCTCACCGGAAAATCTACCATAAAATAATGGTTAAAAATTTTTTTCAAACACAGTGATCATAAAACAAATTTCATGTATCTAGAATAAAAGAGAGTCACACAAAGAGTAAAACAGGAGCAAGTGGGGTAGGTTGTCTTCTTTCTCTTGAGTTATCAACTGCATTGGACACTTCAAGGAAACATTATACCCTGTCTGAGTGGATGTCCACACACAGAGGAACAGTGATGGCACTGCTTCTGTGAAGGGAGACAGCAGAGAGTCTGCCTGGAGGGAGGGTTTCTATCACTGACTCCAATAGCAGTAGGTGAGGATAAGTTACCATCCCCGTACATGTAGCATAACGTCTAAGAGAATCACTTTAAAAATCTGTACAAAGAGGTATACTAAAGGTATCGATCAAAGTAGAATTGTAAAAAGATAGTCACACAATCCAAAGGAAGGCAGGAGGAATAAATGGAACAAAAATCCAAGACAGCAGAGAACAAACAACAAAACAACAGGCTTAAGTCTTAACACATCGACAATTACATTATGAAATAAACAGTCTAAGCTATAAGCTTAAAACAGGGATTGCAGCCAGGCATGGTGGTGCACGCTTGTAATCCCAGTATTTGGGAGGCTGAGACTGGAGGATCCGTGTTCGCAGCAGCCTTAGCTACTTAGTGAGGCCCTCCACAACTTAGTGAGACCCCGTTTCAAAATAAAGAATAAAAAATAGGGCTGGAGTACCTCAGAGGTAGAATGCCTCTGGGTTCAATCCCCAGTACCGCAAAAAAAAAAAACAAAAAAAAAACAGGGATAGGCAAAATGTATTAAAGAAAATATGCTAAGGTAAACAATCAAAACAAATACATTTTTAAAAATAGGAGTGACTACATTAATATCAGGTACAGCCAACTTCAGAGGAAAGACATTATATAATGTCTTTTATAATTATTATATAATTATATAATCAGGGACATTATATAATGATAAAAGGTCTTTCCACCAAAAAGAAAGCAATCCTAAATGTGTATGCACTAAACAATAGAGAAGCAACATCTCTTTGGAGATTTCAACACCCGTCTCTCAACAATTGGTCGAACAACTAAATAAAAAAATCAACAATAACAACCAACACCATCCACCAAAATAACACTCCACAACAGCAGCAGAGCATGTGCTCCTTCAAATGCCCATGCAACATTCACCAAGAGAGACCACTTCCAGTGCCAGGAAACTAACCTCAATGTATTTAAACCAATTAAAATTGCACATAGTATATTTTCTAATGACAATTAAATCAAACCAGAAATCGATAGCACAAAGACAGCAGGGACTGCTTTTCTGAACACTTGGAAACTTAACAGCACTCCTCTGAATGCTCTATGGATCACAGAGAAAATGCCAAGGGAAATTTAAAACATACACTGAACTGAATGAAAATGAAAATACAACATATCAAGATTTGTGGAATGTAGCTAAAGCAGTATTGGAGAGGGAAATCTGTAGGACTAGGTACTTAAATTAGAAAAGACAAATGGATTCAAATCAATAAACTAAGATCCCACCTTAAGAAATTAGAAAAAGAGCAAACTAAACCTAAATCAAACAGAAGAAGTAAAATAATAAAAGCAGAAATCAATAAAATTGAAAGGATGAAAATAAAAGAGAAAATAAATGAAATAAAAGTTCCTTTTGGAAGACCAATGAAATATAAAAACCTGTAGCTAGACTAAAAAAGAAAAAAGAGAGAAGACATAAATCACTATGTTAAAAATGACACAGGGGACAGATTTCACAGACATTAAAGGCAAAGCCAGGGACCACTGCAGTCCACTCCACATAACTCAGATGGACCACATCAGTTCCTTGGGAACTACAAGCCACCAAAACTCGCCCAGTAGGAAATAGGTAATTTGGGTAACCCTCAACTATTAAAGAGATTGACTCAGGTAATAAACCTTCTGAAAAAGAAATCCTCAGACCCCAGTGATTTAACTGAAGAAATACCAAATGCTTCCAGAAGAATTAACACCTATTCTACCCAGTCTTTTCCAAAAAAACAAAAGACAAGGGAACCCCCACCCAACTCATTTCAAGAGGTTGATATAACCTGGATATCAAAACCAGACAAATAACAATACCAAGAAAACTACAGATCAATATTCCACATGAACATAGATGCAAAAATCCTCAATAATACATAAGCAAATACAACCTAGCTCGCTTGCGCTCTCCTGCTCGCTCTCTCTCTCTCTCTCTCTCTCTCTCTGTCTCTGTCTCTGTCTGTCTGTCTGTCTCTCTCTATCTCTCTCGCGTGTGTGTATAAATCTATAAAGAATTATACATCAAAATGAAGTAGAATTTATACCAGGGATGAAGTAGAATTTATACCAGGGATGCAAAGCTGGTTCATGATTTGAAAATAAATCTGTAACCACCACATTAACACAAAAAAAGATTTGAAAATAAATCTGTAACCATCACATTAACCCAAAATCAGACGACCATATCAATAGATAGGTAGAAAGCATTTGACAAAATCCAACACACATTCTTGACAAAGTCTCAATAAACTAGGAATACAAAAGAATTTTCTCAAGCTGATAAAGGCATCTTAAAAAACCTTACAGTTGACATCATACTTAAAGGCAAAAGACTAAATGGTTCCCCTAAGATTAGAAGCTTGGGTAGGGATGTCCACACCATCACTCTTCTTCCTCACAGTACTGGAGTCTGGCCAGTGCAATAAGGTGGGAAAAGGAAAATAAGCAAAAGGCATATAGATTGGAACAGAAGAAATAAAACTTCCCCTATTTGAAGATGGCATGACTGTCTACATAGAAAATCCCAAGGACTCAAAATGTCTCTGAGAACTAATAAGTGAGTTAGGAAGGTCACAGGATACAAGGTCAATATAGAGAGGTGAACTGTATCTCCAGTACAAGCAGAGCACATACGGAAACAATGACACACCGCCGGCATCTACAGTCACTTAAAAAATGGAAACAGCTTGGTGTAAGTCTGACAAAATATGTACAGTTTTTATATGCTGAAAACTACGAAACACTGATGAAAGGAACCAAAGGTCTAAATAAGAGCAGAAACACTGTGTTCAAGGAATGGGAGACATGACACTGCAAAACTATCAATTCTCCCCAGGTCAATCTATGAGCTTGATGCATTTCCTATCAAAATCGCAGCAATACTTTTGCAGAAATAGACAAACCATTATAAAATGTATATGGGAAGGCAAAGAAACTAGACCAGGTAAAACACATTTCACAAAGAGTGGGAAAAATCACTCATTTTAAGGCTTACCACTTAGCTGCAGTAATAAGGACAGTGTGCTGTTGGTGGAGGGATTGAGACAGTTGAATGGAACAAAATTGAGAATCCAGAAACAGACCCACACCATAACAGTTGATGGAGTTCGGACAAAAGTACAGAAGCCACTGAATGTAGGAAGGATAGTCTTTTCAATAAATGCTAGAGCAACTGGACATGCGGAGGTAAATAAGTAAATCAACCTAGATCTACATCTTATGCAAAAATTTATTCGAGAAAACAGAAGAAAATCCCCAGGACCCAGGGCTTGGTTTAAAGTTATTAGATATGAAAGTGAACTCCCAGTTGACAGGCAGCATTCACCACACAGCAAGTAAATGAGCCATCCTGACTGTCCACCACTGGGCTCCAGAGAGTTCCTGTCCCAGGCTTCATCGGATTGCAATGTAAGAGTCCAGAACCACCCAAGTCACAGAACCTGGAGAGGAGATGACTGTTGCTTTCAACAGCTAACTTCTGGGGTGATTTTATGTAACAATAGATAATTACAACAGATGCTCCTTTAGTGGTTCTGTTGTTTGGTGTCAAGTCAGATCCCCAACCTGGCTATGTGCAGTCTGTCCTCAACCTGCCCTCAGCCTTAACTATGGTCACCCCGGTCATGAACCTGCATTTTGGCCTAATGGAACCATTTCTTCTCACCATACCTGGTCTGAATTCTACCTGGGATGGTGGACTACACACCTGTTCCCACACATATCTATGGTCACCATGGTCATGAACCTGCATTTTAGCCTAGTGGAACCATTTCTTCTCACCATACCTGGTCTGAATTCTACCTGAGACGGTGGCCTATGCACCCATTCCCACACATACACACACACAGCACTGGTCCCACCTTTCCAGCCTCTCCTCCCCCTGCCCTTTGCCCTTTGCAGATGTTTCTCTATCCCATGGACCTTGGGCTTGCTTCTGTTGGTGGACATGATGCTAGCAGAGGCTTCAATGTGCTTGTGAGCGTGGGATCGTTCTCTTGCGTTTCTGTTCTCATGAAGAACAAGCCTCAGGCAGGTAGTGGTACTAGGAGACAAGACTTCGAGCTGAGTCAAGTGGACCTGCACATGCATGGCCTTACTATTGTGACTGGCTTTACTGGCCCGACTGTTATTCTGAGGTTGTTTGTCATGCAGCAAAACTTGACCAATACATTTTGCTCAAGACATTGCCTCAGCTTAAAATCTCTTAAAATACAGCTCAAATTCCACCACTTCTTTAAAGCTCTCCCACATTTTTTTTCAGATAGAAAAGCTCCTCTTTTGCCTCTGAATCATCACTATAGGTTAACCATGCTGTCCTCTTTGGGAAATGGGATAGCCCAGTCAACAAGCTGGAGCTATATAGGCAGCTAGTGAAACACAGGTGGTCACAGCAAACAGCCCTGCCACATGCCAGGCACTGAGCTGAGTACTCTGTACATATCAACCCTTCTAATGAGTAGAGGCTATTGTATGAGACCAAAGCCCAGAGAGGTTAGGGAGCTACCATGTGCAAAGCTGGGGGGCAGCAGGCACAATCAAACACAGAGGGTCTTTATGGCGCACCTCTATACGCCTGCACACAGAGTCCTGTGCCTGCTCCTCCCACCACTCCTCACTGCTGGGAACACCAAGCAGGGGTTGGTTTCTGATACATATTCCCTGCCTATGTTTCAGACCAGCACAGAATGCCTGCTGCCTGCTTCCCCCAGACACACAGGGCTATCCTATGATCCCCGATGACATGGTCTTCAAAGAATGCCCATGCTCTGCCTTTAGTCTCCATTAATGCCTGTTTTCCTTTTTCTGTGACCAATGGCAGCATGACTCCCTGGTTCTCTCTCCCCCGTGTCTGCAGAACCATACCTCCCCACCACCACGGTTCCACCAGGTAACGCTAGCACTTCCTTTACCTCCACTGGATACCAGGATAGAGAGGCAGGAGCACAGGCCTCAGGGGTTCCTGCCCAGAGGCCAGGCCTGCGCCCACACCCTCCAGAAGAGAAGCATGCAGCTGTCCCTTCAGCTTGGGCCAGAATGGAGACACAGAGCAGACCTGAACCCAGCTGCAAGTCTGGATCCTACCTGGCCAGTCAGGCCCAGCCTCAGCCAGCCACGCCAAGGGCAACCTGCACACCTCTGAGTGTGAAAACAATGGGTCCTTGCCGAAAGCTATGGTGACTCTGAAGTAGTAGAGCAGCAGACATATTTTATTTAACCTTTCACTATCTATAAAAGTGGATGGAGAAGCGCGATGAAGTCTCATACACCCACTCTCCAAAGTCAGTAATTAGTGTATTTTCCCAACTTGATTCATCTACTCCTTTTCAATGTTTTATGACTTTATGGCAAGTTCCTGATATCATGTCATTCGGTATTTTATGGCAAATTCGGGTATCATGCCATTTCACTAATAAATTCTTCAGTATATATATTTAATCTAAGAATGTTTCAACACCATTATGCAATGTCACACGTAACAAATCCAAGAGAACGCCCTTCAGGTCACCTAATATCCGATCTATATTCATATTTCTAATTGTCTCAAAGATGTCTTTTTGGTAATTGCTGTTCATAATGATCCAGATATGTTTTAGAGAATGACCTTCCCTAGGATAGTTCATTAATAATCTGTAATAGCCCTTCTCTTTCCTCATGCTCTTTACTTGAACAAATCATCTGCCCTAGATCACCAAATCCTAGATTGGACGGATTTTCTCCTCGTGCTGTCTGGCGTGTCTTCTAGCTTTGTGATTTTGTAACTTACTGGCTAGGCCGTCAGCCTCGATGCAGTCTCGGGTTTCATGGCCACCCTCATTGATGGTAGGTGTTTCCTACAGTGTCCCACCCGCATAGCATACAGAGCCAGTTTACACAATGCTGTGACTTTCCAATTCTATCACTCTATAATAATCAGCTTCTGTAAATAAGGACCTCACTGCATCAACTATTTGGTTATGCTGAAATATGTTCTATACAGAAAAGGAGGAATACAGGCTGGATTCCTTCGCTACTATTTATTGATTTGTCCTACAACTTCCAGAAAAGAATGACTTATTTCTGTTGTTATATGGGTTCATTATGACTCATGGACTATTATATATTTGTTGTATATCAATCTGTTTCTGTACCTATTATTTTGTGTGCTCAAAATGTCACATCTTTGGCCACCAAGAGTCTTTTCAAGGTGAATGTGTGATTTTGAAATTACCTCACTCGTCCTTGTTAATCTTACTTTTAATCAAAACAAGATGTCCAAAGCTCATTTTGTCCATTTCCTTGTATATATAATAATCTACTTCTCCAATGTCCTTTTAATAAAATAAAATAGTATTTAGAGACCACAATCTGGATGGAGGAGGTGTTCTTAACTGCCATTTTGCATCTGCTCATAGAACCTTCCCACAGACAGTTCCCAAATATATTTTAAAAATAAATTCTGTGGCACATTCAGACAATGGCGTAATATTCCACAATAAAAAGAAACATGCTACCATGACACAGAAAGATAGGGAGGAACTTTAAGTGTATACTGCTAAATGACAGATTCTGATCTGAAAAGGCTGCCTAATATATATGATTCCCACCAAAGGACATTCTGGAAAAGATAATACTACAGAGACAGTAAAAAGATCAGTGGTTGCCAGGGGCTTGGGAGAAGGGAGGGAGGAATAAGCAGACAAAGCCCAGGGGATTTTTTAGGGCAGTGAAACTGTTCTACATGTTTTAGTAATGATGGCCACATTGTCGTCATATGCTTGTCAAAAGTCAAGGACTGTCCAACAGAAACAGCACTAGAGTCTGGATGTGGACTGTCCCCGAGGTCCAGGTGTCGAAGGCTTGGTCCCCAGGGTGGTGTCGCTGGGGAGTAGTGGCACCTTTAAAACACAGGGCCTGGTGGGAGGGTTCCTAGGTCCCTGGGGCATGCCCTTAAAGGGGATTGTGGGGTTCTAGTCTTTTCCTCTTCCTCTCTTGCTTTCTGGTTCATAAGATGAGTGGTTGGCTCTGTCACATGCTCTCACCATGATGTGCCACCTTGCCCGAGGCCCAATACAAAGGGCTGCCCAATCTCAGACTGAAGCCTACAAAACCATGATTCAAAATGAACCGTTCGGCTTTATAATTATCACAGGTATTTTTGTTATAGTGATGGGACGCTAACACAAATAGTGAACCCTGATATAAACTGTGAAGCGTAGTTCACAATAATGGTTAGGGCTTGGCTCTGGAGTGGCCCCAGAGGCCGATGTGTTGAAGGCTTGGTTGTCAGTGCACCAGTGTCCAGCGGTGGGGCCTTCAGGAAGGTGTGGGGCCTTCAGGAAGGTGCTGGATCGTGAGCTCTAACTTCATCAGTGGATTAATCCCTGATGGCTTCATAATTTGAAGGGACTATTGGAAGGTGATGGAAACAGCAGGAAGTGGAAGTGGAAGTGAAGGGAGTGTGTCCGTGGGGATGTGCCCTTGGGATGAGATCTCGTCCCCTGCCTCCCCCTCTCTCTGCTTCCAGGCTGCCAGGAGGTGAGCAGCTCTGTTCCACCACACCCTTTCTACCATGATGTTCTGCCTCGTCACAGGCCCACAGCAATGGAAACAGCTGACCATGGACTGAAACTGAACTCATGAGTCAAAATAAATCTATTCTTTAAGCTGATTTTCTCAGGTTTTTTGTCACAATGACCAATAGCTTATATATATTATTATATTATATAATATAATAATTTACCAATACTGGCCCAATTATACCATAATTGAGGCAAGACATAAATAATAAGAGAAACTATGTTTAGGGGGAGAAAATACAACTCTACATTCCAATTGTTTTTCTGTGTGGTAGAATAAAAGTTCTCCTAAAAAAACTATTAATTTTTATGAAAGTAAAATAAATCCCGAGTTCATAATGATATCATCAACTCAAAATGGATATATAAAGTTTCGGACTTTTGAGTCCAACAATGAAAAAGTAAGGACTTATGATCCCACAATAGACAACTTTAAACATTGAATAGAAATAAGAAGCAAAAATGTTTGGGTCTTGGATAGCAGAGTACAGAACTGTGACAGTTGACAGGAGATGCACGCCGAGCTCTTCAGTGGCTGCCTTCTAGCTGGGTGCACTTTCAAATGACTGCAAATGGCAGTGAAACACACTGGGCAGAGGAAATGACAATGATCAATGGACTGCTCAAGAGCCTGGAATATATGAGAGAGCATCGAGGGGAGACAGGAACTAAGCAGAGGAGGAGGGCCCAAAACGTGATTAAGACTTTGGCCAAGCCGGGCGTGGTGGCGCACGCTTGTAATCCCAGTACTTTGGGAGGCGGAGACTGGAGGATCCGGGTTTACGGCCAGCCTCAGCTATCTCTCTCTCTCTCTCTTTCTCTCTCTCTCCCCCCCCCCGTCTCTCTCTCTCTCTCTCTCTCTCTCTCTCTTTCTCTCTCTCTCTCTCTTTTTCTTTTTCTCTCTACCTAGTGAGGCCCTCTGCAACTTTGTGAGACCCGGTTTCAAAATAAAGTATAAAAAAATAGGGCCGGGGGTGTAGCGCGGAGGTAGAAGCCCCTGGGTTCAATCCCTGGTTCCGCAAAAAAAAAAAAAAAAGACTTTGGCCAAATACAATGTCATGTATTTACAGAATCTATGAGACATGGCACAGGAAAAAAAATGAAAACTATTGAGGGGTTGTACGATGAATAGATATTCTAAAGGTTGCCTAGCACTGGGAGACACTAGAGTTCTCTCTGACAGGCTGCAGTGGAGCATCCTCACTGAACATTCAGGGTACTCACCTGAAACCCAAGAAGGGTCCCACCTTAGCAGAAGGGCCATGTTAAGTCCCTAGAGTAAGGCTGCTAAATACTTGCCTTAACAAAGCATGAACTAACTCATGACATGAAGCTTCAGTGAATCACAGGCCTGCAGGAATAAAGAACAAAACAATAAAGATAACATGATCCAATTCTTAACAATGCAGCATAGACAATGACCATGATATAAACAAAATTACTAGACTATATAGAAGCAGGACAACAGGGTCCATTACCAGAAAAAAAAGGCAATAAAAATTAGAAATGGAAATTATAAAAATGAACCAACTGGAAATCTAGAACTGAAAAATAAATATAACTGAAAAGGCAATTGACAGACTGGGTTTAACAACAGAATGTATACCACAGCCAAAATGAATAGTCTAGAATAGAAGATAGATCAACAGAAGTTGTCCAGACAAGCACAGATTGAAAAAGAAGACTTAAAATAAAATAACAGAACATAAAAGACCCAACAATACTGGGTAGTTTAAAATATGTTTAATTGCAGTTCTAGAAGAAGAGAGGGGAAAATTGGAATTTAAACAATTTTAAATATAATGGCTAAACATTTTCCAAATGTGATGAATAGCTATACATATAAAGATGCTCAACAAACTATAATCAGAAGAACAAGAACAAGATGGAGAAGAGGACAAAGATAAGAAGTAAGGAGAAGAGGAGGATGAGAGAAGAAGACCATATATAACCACATCCTAGGGAAATTGCTGAATAGTAGAGATAGAAAAAAGTTTAAAGCCATGTGTGTGTGTGAGAGGGGGGACATAGTACACACAGAGGAATGAAAAAAGAATAAGAAATGACTTCTGTATCAGTCAGCTTCACATTACTACAACAAAGTACCCAAGGCAACTAATTTATAAATAAAAAAGGTTGTTGATCTCACAGTTTGGAGGTTTGCATCAGCTCAGTTCTGGTGAGGGAGATGGATGTGGCACATCATGGCAGGAGCATATAGGAGCTAAATAGTTGTATCTCCAGCCAAAGCAGAGAGAGTGAGAGACAGCAAGCCAGGAGAGTTCCACAATCCCTTTGAGGGCACACACCCCCCCCAAGACCTCCTACTTGATCCTACTGCCTAAAGGTTCCCCTCCTTCCCAACAGGACTACACTACAGACCAAACCTTCAATCATGGACCTCTGGGGGGCACCAAACCATAGCAACCTCTCATTAAAAACAATGGAAGCCAGAGGCATTGAAATGATATATCAGAAGTAGGAAAAACAAATAACCTCAACCTAAAATTCTACAGAGAATTAAAAAATGAAGGCAAAATAAAGACATTATCAAAATTGTTAAATCAATGAAAATCGAGAAAATTTATAACTATCAGAATCACTCAAGAAGAAACAGTGGAAATTTTTCAGACTATAGAAAATTATGCCAGATGGAAACTCAGATCTTTGAAAAAGACTGAAGGGTATAAAAACAGACAGTAGTAAATAAAGAAGAATCTTTCTTATTCTTAATTTCTTTAAAAAGAAAGCTGACTATAAAAAGTGAAATGATAGCGATATATTACATGGCTTATAGCATATGCAGAAGTAAATTATATGGCAACAAAATCATGGAGAAAATAAGGGTAAATGAAAGTATATTGTCATGAGGTTCTCAGAGCAAAAGTGAAAAGGCGCAGTAGCAAGTCAAGGTAACTGTGACAAGGATGTGCACTGTAATCTTTAAAACAACAACAGAAGTGCAAAGAAGCACTAACACACACAGAGGAAATAAGACGGAATAGAAAGGAATACCTGATTAATGAAAATGAAGGTAGGAAAAGGAAAATATGTAAAAGAACAGATGGGATCATAGAAACACATAACAAGATGGAAGAGTTAAACACAGCAGATCAGGGATTACAACAGGTGAAAACAGATCTAACACTCAAAAATGTACTGTTAAACTAGATAACAAAAACATGCCCAAGTACATGCTACTTTTTAAAGAAACAAACACAAAGACACAAGTTAGAAGCAAAACAATAGGTGAATATATCCCATGCAAATAACCAGAGTAGAATAACAAGAATGGCCGATTAATACCAGACAAAGCTGGTATTATCCTAATACTCAAAAGTGAGCATTAGGATACAAAGGAGATAGTTCACAATGAAACAAGGTCGATTTATCAATAAGACATAATGATCCCAAGTTTATATGCTTCTAAGAACACAGCTTCAAATACATGAAGCAAAAACTGGCAAAATGAAGGCAGAAATAACTCTGAAGTTCCAAGTGTAGATTTCAAACTTTTACTAATAACTGATAGAATGTATAGGCCAGGTATTAATAAGGACAGAGGGGCATCTGACTATCAGGATACCAACTCTACTTCCCTATTACCTACTGATTATTATGCCCAATGCCGCAGGCTGTACATCCTTCACAAATATTCATGGAACACACCATGAAACCACAAAAAGATCCAGTAATCCAGAAAGACTGAAGTCACACAGGGTCATGTCTGTGGCTACAAGAGAATTAAATTACAAGTCAGTAATAAGCTGGCACGGTGATGCATACCTATAATCCCAGTACTTGGAAGGCTGAGACAGGAAGATTGCAGGTTTAAGGCCAGCCTTGGCAACTTAGTAAGACCCTGCTTCAAAATAAAAAATAAAGTAGGTAGCTCAGAGGCAGAATGCTCCTGGGTTCAACCCCTAGTACCACGTAGACAAAAAATGTAAGTAACAAAAAGCTATCATGAATTCCCCAAATATCTAAAAATTAAACACATTTTTAAGTAACACATAGGTCAGAGCAAAGAATTACAAAAGAATTTAGAAAATTTTGATAATGAACTGACAATAAAACTGCATGTCAGCTCCAGGAGAGCTTGGAGCAGACAAGACAGGTGACAGCTCTTCCAAGCCGGTCACCAAGTCACCGCTCACTGAGGAGCCGGGCATCACCTAGGTTTTCTCTCCAGGTGGTGGCAGCACTGTCTTACTAGGACTCTGATTTTACATCTTACAACTTCCAGGTGGAAATGGGGTCTGTGGCTTTCATCTTACTCTCTCCTGGGAAATACCATAAGCCTGCTGGGTGACCGTGTCTATGCAGCATGGGCATGTTTCTGGAAGCTTGCTCAGAGCTCTACTTGTTGAACACAGCACACAGGAAGGAGCACTGCCAAATCCTAACCCTCAGGCCTATCCTTTAGAGAAAACAGGCCCAAAGCAAGAGCCAACCAGCCACGGGCTGAGGCATGAGCCAAAGTAAAACTTTCCCCCTTAAAAGTTGATTTATCTCAGGTATTTGTTATAGTAACAGAAAGCCAATACATCTCACGCTCATCTGGAAGCACAGAGGTGTGAAATAGAGTCTTGGAGAAAAAACAGTGAGATGGGTCTTAAAGATGGCTTTTTTTTTTTTTGTAGAAACAGATAAATGCCAAAGAGATGGACTGTCAGAGAACAGTCCAAATTACTGTGATAAATGCGCATTTCTCATCCACAGAGCTACTTTTATTGTCAAATGGCCCTGAAATAACTGGCCAATAGATTCCCAAACTTATTTGGCTTACTGCTCCTTTTACAGAAAAAAAAAATTATTCCGTGTCCCCCCTTCTTTAACCAAATAAACAGAAAGATGCAGTGACAACTTTGCGTTCTTTTATGTAGTTATATTTCATTCCAGCACTTTCCAGGGGAGGCAGAAATGGCCACTTTGGGAACCTATGCTTAGAAACAAAAGCACAGTCCTCAGTGAGTGGCGCTGTCTCTGCGGTCTCAGCCCCACACCTACTCTTCTGTACTGCTGGGGTCATTGTGACTGTCTCACGCTGCTGCAGTGAATTGCCACCAACCTCCCAGCAAACACAACGCTGGATCAGCTCACAGCTGCGCAGCCCGAGCCCTTCTCCAGGCACAAGTTTCACAAGGCCAGCTGCAATCCCAGATGGCGATGCGGTCCTGTCCCAGGCCTGTGATCCCAGCTGAACAGGGGGTCCTGTCACCCAGCTCCTCGTCACAGAGCCCCTCTGTCTCTGAGTCAGAAGTGAAGAATCTCCCTCATGTCCAGGGCCCCCATACCTCCCACCTGTGGCTTCCAGCATCTCTGACTTCTATACTGGATCTAAAAAGCTCATGTGGTTAGGTCAGCCCCTGCAGACAATGTCGCTTTTGATTAACTCAAGGTCTACTGACTAGAAGCCTTAATAACATTTACAAAACACCTTTGCCATGTAACGTGACATAACTACAGGAGTGGCGAGGTCCCACCCATTCCCAAGAGGATGAAGTTATACAAAGCTTGTACACCAGTTAGAGTCTTGGGGCCATCCAGAACTCTGTCCCCATAGCTCACCCACTGGCTTGACAGGGTACAACTGCTGACACTTGCTGGTACTGAGGTAGTGACAGTGGCAGAAGGGGCCAGGGCAGAGGCCCCTTCTTTTCAGAGTTAGGTGGCCCCTCTTTCAGGATTCAGAGCCAAGCAGACAGCCTGTTCTGCAACTGGGCAGCCGTTGCAGGCATGAAGGCTCCATCCCAGAGCTGCAATGACCCTGATCCAGTGAGACCCCTGCTCCCCAGATCCCTTCCTCATCCCCCTGCCTGCCCCACCACCAGCTCATCTCTCCAACCAAGCCCCTGAGCTCAGCGCTCTGTTGGAAATGCCTAGAGTGGGAGCTATTTTCCTGCCTAAACCCTGACCTGACTCTTCAAAATAAATTCTAGATAGAGATGAAAATACAAATAATAATAATAATTGCTACAAGAAATTGCTCATTCTTTTTAGAACTGTGCAATGATGAAGACACCTATATGAGATCAAAAGCAGAAAAGTATAAATGAAAAGCACTCTTAGAAATCAACTTTAAAGCCGGGCGTGGTGGCACACGCTTGTAATCCCAGTACTTTGGAGGCTGAGACAGGAGGATCGCAGGTTTGTGGCCAGCCTCAGCTACTTAGTGAGGCCTACGGAACTTAGTGAGACCCTGGTTAAAAATAAAGAATAAAAATTAGGACTGGGGGTGTAGCTCAGAGGCAGAATGCCCCTAGGTTCAATCCCCAGTACCGCAAAAAAAAAAAAAAAGAAAGAAATCAACTTTAAAAAACTGCCTTTCCTAGCCAGGCGTGGTGGCACACACTTGTAATCCTAGTACTTGGGAGGCTGGGACCAGAGGATCTGGTTTCGTGACCAGCCTCAGCTACTTAGTGAGGCCCTCTGCAACTTAGTGAGACCCTGTTTCAAAATAAAGAATAAAAAAATAGGGCTGGGGGTGTAGCTTGGAGACAAAATGCCCTGGGTTCAATCCCCAGTACAAAACAAAACTGCCTTTCCTGAAAGGAAAATGGGCAGTGCATATGAATATAAAATTTACAAAGAACCACAGCATGCACTTCTTGGAGTCCTGGAGCTTGCAGGATCCATGGAGAACAGTGCTGGGCACTGAGGAGCAAGAACAGGGTGGCACCAAAACAGGTGCTCAGAGGGCAGAACCCATGCTTTGGCTCTGGCTGGAGGGAGACAGGAGCAGGGTGCTCTCCAACCCCACAGGCACACTCCCCTCGGGGGCCTGCTCTATGAAGGACCCTCTGCTGGATCGCCCTCAGCTAATCCTGTGACTCAACGCCTCTCATTCTAAATAGGGACCATGAAATACCCACCTTTCAGGGCTGCGGAAAGTACTCTGTAATTTGCCAAGTGTTATTCAAATGAGAGGATTTTAAGCTTTATTTTCTCTGTATAATTGTAAAGTAAAAATAGGAGATAAGAGAAAGGGAAAGAAAAGCAGGAGGAATGCATTTACCGTATTATTTCTGAAGGTATCAGTTCCCAGTGATTCCAGGACTCCACGGTTTGCTGGCAGGTGGGGGGGGGGGAGATATGTGCGGTGCACTCTGGGTAGCATCCTGGGACCTTGCCTCCACTTCCCTCCCCTTCTGTGAAGTGAGGGGCAGCCCGCAGCAGCCCTGAGCCCTCCGCCTGCCCGAGTCTATAAATGTACTTGGCTAAGGGAACAGAGGGACAGCTATTCCACACACCCGCGGCATGGAAAGGGCCCCTGGTCGGCCTGCCTGCCTGCCACTGAGAACTGCCTGCAACCGGAAGTCATCGCCAAGTCCTTCCCACGCTGCTGCTGGTCCTCAGGTGGGTCACACTTGCTCTCTGACCAGCGTCCACCTAAAACAGAATGATTCCAGGAGTGGAAGAAGAAACACCTCCTGTGGGCCTGCGTGGACAGCCTCCCTCACATTCTTTCACTGGCTTGTGCTCTCATGATGCAGGAGACAGATGTCCCCCAAGTCTCCTCTTGCAACGGGACCATCAGATCCCTGGCTGGAGGGCTCCCGACCTCCCCCCTCACTGTCATCTGTCAGTTCCACTGGCCGCCTCCCAGTTCCTTGCTCGGTGCCACTCTGCACGCACAGGTGAGGCAGGGGAGATGCCACCTTGCATGCCAGGCAAGCTGTGGTGCAGGGACAAGTGCATCTGCCATGGATGCTCCTTCTAGACAGACCCTCACCACAGCCACTCTGGATCTGCTCCAGCGGGCGGCGTTTTCCAGGTGCCCTGCTCCCTGTTCTGGCACAGTGCTCTAGGAGACCCAAGTGCCTCCTCGGGCCCCAGCTCAGTGGCCCACTGCTGACTGGGCCACTGGAGGCAGAAAGGGAGGGGCAGAGGCCCCAGAAGGAAGGACGGGCTGGGGAACCTGCCCCTGCCACCTCCTCACTGTCCAGCTCACAGGGCAGTGCCAACCACCCCACCATCCAGAATCTTCAAATTACTTCCCTCTCCTTTCCCAACTGGGAGAGCCTCTGAACTCTCCCACGCGAATGACCAGAGGGTCACACAGAGATGCCTCCTCCTGTGGAAGGCAAGCCTGGAGCAGGGGCCTTCAACCCAGCACACTCTGGGAGGGCACAGGTCTGTACTTAAGTGGCTGTTCTGGGTGCCCAGCGTGACGGTGCCACACGTGGCCACCATGGTCCCAGGATGAGGATGTCCAGGTGGTCTGAGGTTTCATGCTAACCCACTACACCTTCATCAAGCAGTGGTGTCCAGCCCTCCAGCCTCGCTCCTGTGGGCAGGTACTACCTCTGGTCCTCTCGGGGTTGAACTCCTGCCCAGGCCTGTCAGGCCCCAGTCATCTTTTATGTAACACCACAGGGGGCTGTTGACATGTTACTCCCCACAGCATGAGACCAGCACACGGGAGGGACCCAACACACATCTACTGAGTGAAACAGCAATGGTGCAAAAAACGCCACTCCCATGAGAAAGCGAGAGGTGCCGCAATGGGGGCTGCAGCCCCAGCAGTGACCTGTGTGTGCTCTCCGCAGAGTCCAGCTCCCCTGGAGCCCAAGACATGCACACGAGGAAGAGGAGCGCACAGCCAGGAGGGGGTTTCATGCCACAGGCAGCTGCCCCACACACCCCCACCACATCGTGGGACACATGGCACAATCGTGACCTTCACAAGAAGGTGATCACACTCTCCAGTGACCCCAGAACAGCCATGACTCTGTGGTCAGCACAAAGGGGAGCAATGGTGCACACAGGCTCCCCAAGGGGCAGGCACACCACCACCATGGTGTCACCCACAAGGGCACAGCTACAGCGGCAAAGCCACGCAGGAAGCCAGACTGCACTCATCGCCTTCCTAGTCCTGGAGAAGCTCAGGACCGCTCCAGGTTCCCGTGTTTCCCCTGCTGCCACACAGGGAGAAGAAGAAGAGCTGCTCCCGAGACCATCTGCTCAGCACGTGCCCAGGGACAATGGCGGGAGCCGGGTGCACTGAACATGGCGGCTCAGACCCACACCTCCCACACTGCGCTACTGTGTTTGCAGGTAACTCCTTGGGAAAGGGTGAGGGTGACCAGAGCCTAGCTCCCTCCCCTCATAGGACAACACCAGCAGACCACAGGAGTCTGGGAGAAAGGGTCAGCTCACGTGCCACTGGGAAAGGAACAATAAGGCAACTGTGGTCCTGGCCAAGCTGTTCTGAAAGGTACAAGATAAACAAGAGCCAATTCGCTCATCTGCAAACCCTCGCCAGCAGCAGAAGCAAGAGTGCATAAATACCTTCCAGGCTCACCTTCCCCAGGTGAAGTGGGCTGCCACTGGGAGAGCCCGCCTGCCTTCCTGAGCTGAGAGAGGAGGAGGCTCCAGAACCTCACGGGGCCCGCTGAGGGAGGAGGGACACTCTAGCCAGTGTGCCCCCAGTGGCTCTGCAAGGGACTTTCGGTGACTATCTTGGCTGAGTTAAAGATCAGAACAAAAGCTTTCACAACACAATACGTATTTTTGTTTTCAAATTATGACTGCCTAAACTGGGCATGGTGGTACACACCTGTAATCCCAGTATTTGGGAGGCTGTGACAGGATGATCACAGGTTAGAGGCCAGCAGGGGTTAACTTTGCAAATCACTGTTTCAAAATTTAAAAATAAAATAAGATAGGGCTAGGGATGTAGCTCAGAGGTAGAATGCCCCAGGGCTCACTCCCCAGAACCACACACACACACACACACACACACACACACACACACACACAATGACTGCCCAATGTAAATGGGACATTTTACTCTTTGTTGAAAACAAGAAACATAGTTACAAAGAACCCATAGGATTCAAGACAAAATATTTGTGTATTAATTAAAAATGCAAGGCAGAGGTGTTGGCCCATGCCTGTAATCCAAGTACTTGGGAGGCTGAGACAGGAGGATCACAGGTTTGAGGCTAGTCTCAACAACTTAGAAAGACCTTCATCAACTTAGCAAGATACTGTTTCAAACTAAAATTAAAAAGGGCTGGGGGTATAGCTCAGAGGTAGAATGTCCCTGGGTTCAATCCCCAGTACCAAAAACAAACAAACAAACAAATGCAGTCAGGCACAGCAGCACACACGAGTACTTGGGAGGCTGAGACAGAAAGATTGCAGGTTCAAGGCTAGCCTGGACAACTTAGTGATACCCTATTTTAAATAAAAAAGTAAAAGGGCTGGGGGTATAGTTTAGTGGTAGTATAGTGGGGGTATAGTTCAGTGGGTTCAATCCCCAGTACCACACACATAACTGCCAGCTGAGAGGTCCTGCCAGGGTCACCAAGTTGGCCTCAAGGAAGAGCAGGGGGACAACATGCTCACAGAGGGGCAGTCAGCACACAGGACAACTCTAGTTCAGTGAATGACACTAAGATACACAGGAGGCAGGCAGCCATAAGAATTACAAATGTGATCATTTGTATAGCATGACGTTTAAACTTTAGCCTATCGAAGAGAAGAAGGGCTCAGGTTTGGACCTTCACATACTGTTTCTGTTTCCGCACTAGATTGCTCGGCCAAGTCTCACTGTACAGGCCAAACATTTACCAAGGTGACAATTACCAAATGCAGTGATGGGCTCTGAATGCTGCGTGCTGCCTAGATTCCTTCCAGAGAAAACTAGAGCCCAAAGCAG
This sequence comes from Glis glis, assembly GCA_004027185.1. Taxonomy (NCBI): domain Eukaryota; kingdom Metazoa; phylum Chordata; class Mammalia; order Rodentia; family Gliridae; genus Glis; species Glis glis. The sequence goes on along the minus strand of PVJS01000703.1, from coordinate 91,258 downwards.
AACACGTGCGAGGAGCACAGCAGGGTGTACCTCGGAAAGTCCACTCAATCAATCGTGGACCAAAAGGTGGGCAGGCAGTTAAGGGTTGGATCAGTGAACGAATGACTATGACCAGCGTATAGCCAGGTGCTGTGGGTGTGGCAGGATAGCCCCACCACTGCCAGGTAAGATCCACACCCAGAGAGCAAACATACTGAGGAAGGGAACATGGAATGTGTGGTTTGGGATCCTGTCCCCATGGCCACCTCATCACTTCCATCTGATCTTCTGTGGCCCCTTTCACACTGAGACAGGCCGCAACAAGCAGGAAGCAGCCGACCCAGGACACCAACTGTCCTGTAGGTGGCAGGTGGGCCAGGCCAGATCCACAAAGACTGGTTGCCAGCACTGTGTGCAAGGACAGCACCCAGGGTCCCCAGGAGGCAGGACAAGAAGGCAGGTGAGTGGGAAGGTTAAGGATGGTGACGTGGTGGTCAGCACCACGGCCAGAGTCGGAAGATGGCCACAGCAGAGCAAGTGCCAGGGTCAGGGCAAGTGGGAATGGGCCCACGTGGGGTGCAGGTCCTGGAGTCAGGAGGTGAGGACCTCCACGTGCAGCTGTACCGTCTCCCCGCTTGGCTGACAGTGTTAGGAAGAGGCACCACAGCCTGAACAAATGAGGGTCCTCCCTCCTGGGCTGTGGCCTGGGCATGGGGAGGTGCTCAGCCCAGGCAGGAGGGTCACCTCACCCCGGCTCAGCGAGGACCCGGGGCACAGTACAAAGGGCTGGCAGGTGTCCATAGCAGGCAGTAGAAGTGAGGGAGGAAGGAGGCCATGGCTAGCTGTATTGGGTGGGGTGGAGGCCTGTCCGGAAGGCCTCAAGGTCTTGGTCACGCAAGTATCTCAGGACATACCGTGTCAGTGCCAGGGCCTGAGGCAGTGAGCTCAGAGCTCACAAAAGGCCATGCTGTTCATCCTCAGACTTCACAGGGCTCTTCCTTTGCCACGGTGATGTTGTCCGGTACAAGGTCACTTCTAGGAAGTGGTCTATCAGGCCCAACGCCTGCAGGCTGGCTCCTGTGTCCTGCTCTGCATCACACCTGGGACAATCCTGACCTTATATCTGTGTGTGGACTTGCCAGAAACCTCTGGCTGGCCCAGAGGTCCAAACGGTAAATGGGAAGCAGCTACCCGGCAGCTGGGGAAGCCCTGGGGAAGGCTCTGCTGATGCTGTTCCTCCGTCCCCTGCTGCAGTCCCCATACAGCACCTGTACTTCAACCACGTGCGGAACCTCACCTCAGTGTGGGAACCATGGTCCCTCAGAGGACCGTAAGAACCACAGCTGGGTTATACGTAATCGTGGAGGAAATACACAATGGCGACAGTATGAGGGCGTTCCACACCCCAACAGACCCTCTAGCAGGCACACCTCCTACATCACCACTGACCGGGGTGATAGAGAGCTTAGTGTCACCCTGGCAGAGACACACACAGCCCTCCCCTGGGTCTCAGTCTCCTGAACTCTAAAATGAGACGTCGCCTCAACAGGCTGTTTGTCCTCTGCTCACTGTATTCAGTATTATACTCTGAGGCATTTATTTTGTTGTAATCAAAAAGCCCCACTCTGAGAAAAGTTCTTGAGAAGCTAACAAAGCGACCTGGTTCTTGGTACCCTCAGGCTGCAGGTGGTCCATGTGAGATGGCACACCTGGCCCCTCGGGGCCTCAGCCACCTGGATCAGCAACCAGGTGCAGTGACAGCACCACCTCCAGCCGGGGTCTGGCAGGACCTCTGTCCTGAGGAGCAGCCCTCGTGTTCTCCGCTGAAGAACCATTTTATGTATGTACTTGATAACTTGGTATTGGATATCATTTCAAGCCTTGAGAAAAGTGTATGAATATGACAAAGAAAGTCTGTATCCCCCTTACCCAGCTTCTCTGGTCGTTCCCATTTGGGCCCACTCGTGTACCATGCATCCACTCATGTGCCCATTCATTCTTTCTAGAGATCGAGACCACCTGAGAGTGATTAGCAGACACCAAGTTCCTTTATCCCAAATACTGCAGTGTTTCCTAAAAAGGACAGCATCCAGAAATCACAGCACAATTACCCAAGTCAGAATGTTAACACTGACTTGACACTATTCCCTGCTTCCCTGACCACCATCCCCAACCCATTCTACCAGACACACTCTGCTCTCACGGGCGGAGCCTCAGGATTGAACCCTTCCCGAAAGTCCCAGGAGGTGACAAGGCAGAACTAGGGGAGTGCTGGTCCATACCATGTCTCCATCCCAAGCAGCTTGGGAAAGTAAATTTCATGTGAAGTCAAACCCCATACAAAATGCTTTTTAAAGACAAAAGAAGCCGGGAGTGGTGGCACATGCCTGTAATCCCAGTACTTGGAAGGCTGAGACAGGAGGATCGCAGATGCAAGAGCAGCATCAGCAATTTAGTGAGACTCTCAGCAACCTAGTGAGACCTTGTTTCAAGAAACAAAAAATAAAAAGGGCTGGAGGTGTAGCTCAGAGGTAGAATGCTGCTGGGTTCAATCTCCAGTATCACTAAATAAATACATACATACATACATACATACACACATGCATAAGAAAATAAGAAGCAAAACAATACCCGTACATAAAAGAAAGACACTATAAAGACAGTCTAACAAAAATACAAAATTGTAACCGAACGTCTTTAAATTGGTTAAAAGATATGGAGATAATAATACAAGAAATGAAAAATATAAATCAGAATTAGAAAAACAAAGATGAGGTCATAGAACTCAAGAAAGCATTGGGAATTAGAGAAAAATGTTTTACAGACAAAGATGAAATTAGACAAAAAATAGAAAATGTTTAGAAATCAAACACAAAGCCATGAGAATTCAAGAAAAGTGATACATACCGAAGACAAGCAGAGTCAGCACGCATGGACGACGCGCCAAAGAGGAGACTAACGCGGAGACAGTCGAGCCTCCAAACCATCATTCAACAGAGCTCTTCTTAAAGTAAAAACAACAGTAATAATAACAACAACGGTAGTTATAACTAAATGCATGGTTGGATTCAATCTTCAATCTGCTTGCATTTATTTATGGTTGCTCATAAAATGTTTGGGGGACTTTTTGCTTTTTTGTGTGCTGTAAAATGGTTTATAGTTTATAGATCTTCACATTTTTCTTTAGGATGTGCTGCACTGTGCCGGCAGAGGGGACTGGTCCTGTCGTGTAGGGATGAAGACCTCTGAGCATGTTTCAACTACCCCATTGTTACAAGTCTTATCAGACTCTCTGTGTTGTATTGAGGGAGTTTTGTTGACTTACATTTTTCAGGAAAATTGGGGCATTTTAAGCAGCAGTATCTTAAAGGTCTTAACAGTGTTCCATTTGCATTTGTACCTACTTTCTGGTTTCCCAAATTTTAAAGTCGCTTGGTCCCCAGGGTGGTAGTATTATGAGGTGCTGTGAATCTCTAGGAAGGGGGCCTAGTGGGAGGTCCTCAGACATTGGGGTGTTCTCTCAAAGGGGACTGTTGGGCCTGGGCCGGTCCTCTGTCCTCTGCTCTTTGGCTGGAGATGTGGGCGCTTGCTCTGCCTTGCCTTGCCGCCATGATGTGCCACCCTGCCGAGCCCAATCCATGAGATCTCTTGATCTCAGACTTGACTCTCCAGAACCAAGAACCAAAATGGCCTCTCTTCACCTCATCAGTAGTCTGTGTCAGGCAGAGTTTTGCTACCGTGAGGTAAGAATCCCTTCTCAGAATTCACTGCACCAAGCAACAAGTTTTCATTTTGTGTTCTATTTATCTCTACTTTATCTTCATTCATTTTTTCCCATTTGTCTTGAATTATTTTGTAATTCTTTCCCAACATTTAGAGTCATATGGCTTGTTCATTTATTTTAAATGTTTTCAGTTTCCTGACATTTTCTTCTGAGAATTGCTTTGGCAGTTACTCGTGTGTTTTGACGTGCTGTGTTCGCTCATTTTCATTATTTTTTAAAACAGTTTTTGCTTTATTTAAAAGCATTCCAAATTTTCTAAGTATATAATGGAGTCTGGGTTATTTGGGGCTATCGTTTTGTAGTTATTTTCTACTTTACTACACATTATGATTTCTGCTTTTGAAATTAAGATTTTCTTTAAAATCAAATACATAGCAGATATATATTTGTGAATGGTCCTGGCATGTTTGGAAAGGTAAGGAAGAAGGGGAGGGAGGCTTGGAGGAGTATTCTCTGTTGGGGAGAGTTTGTTAAGAATGTTCTTCAAATCTTCTGTAACTATACCAGGTTTTTTTGTCATTTTGATTTGTCAATTGAAGTTTTCTATCATAGTACTGGGTTTGTCCACCACCTATTCTTAGAATTTCTTCCTACATAAATTTCACAGCTATGTAATTATGTGCGTGAACGTTCATGATGATCACATCTTCCTAGAGGATAATTTATCACAGAAATGAAGTGTCTTTGTCCCATATAATGCCTTTCATCTTGTTCTTGAGAAGAGCACTGTCATCCTGCTTTCTGCTTGATCAGAATTTGCTTATTGCCCTTTCCACAAATTTTCTGTTTCAGGAGCATTTTTAAGACAGTTTGAATTCTGTCTTTTGGTAGAAGTTTAACAGGTGTTTGAACTGATGCCTTGTAATGTCTTACTTGACAAATATTCTATGATAACTAATTTTCTACCTTTTGGTGAAGTGACCAGGTTTCCTTTGTTACAGAGACTGTGTGTGTGAGATCTGAAGTGACGCAACCTGTGCTAGCCTCTGGCGTTCCTGGTAAGTCATGAATGCATTAAATGCGCGTTTCTATACTTTAGGCTTAGTGGCACCTACAGATTCCCATGGAGAAGACCTGAAGCTTAGTAGCTTTCATTTTTCTCCTCTTCAATATGTAGACCCATATTATGAGATTTTTATTCCATATGTCATTTTAATATGCATCAATAATTATTAAGGCCATTCCATGTGACGCTGGGTGCTTTCCTCACCATTATTTGTGGCATCAGAAATCGTTCTCTTTTTTAGATGGTTGTCTCCTTTTCCATTTTGTCAGTGTGAGGGATAAGGCTGGTAACCTCTGTACCCTTCACTATTTGATGAAGACACCCATTTTTGCCCTTTGATCTGAATTCTAGTCTATGTCCAAAATTCCAGGCTTGAAATCACCCCCTACCCAAGCACTCTGAAGACACTGTTTCAATAAAATCTAGAACACAATTTGCCGTTGACTTTGGTGCCAACAGATAGCCAGGCCTTTGCAGAAAAGCTGGCTCCCATCTCCCATCTCCTGCTGCTGAACACTTCTGGAGTTTTCTCCTCGTCCATAGGGTCCTGAAAGTCTGTCCCGGTGTTGGGTTTTCTCCTTCGCCTGCTCAACTCTGGCCAGCCCTCTGATGCATTCTGGGAAATGTTCTTCCAGTACATTTTTGTTATCCTTGCCCCTCTCCAATCTTCTCTGTTCTCTCCTTTTCAGATTCCAACTTTACAGAGTACCAGGCTTTTCAAAATCACTTTTGTACCCAGCTTTTTCTCTCACTCTCTCCATCTATCAATCTTCTAGGTCTGCATTCCAGAAGAGCTCTTAGAAGAGTGCTCAGTCCTATGCTTAAAGTCTGCATTCTGGAATAACGCTGTGTCCTCTAGGTCTGTGTTCTAGAATGGCTCTGGGTCCTCTAGGTCTGTGTTCTAGTATGGCTCTGGGTCCTCTAGTTCTGCGTTCTAGAATGGCTCTGGGTCCTCTAGTTCTGTGTTCTAGAATGGCTCTGGGTCCTCTAGGGTCTGCGTTCTGGAATAACTCTGGGTCCTCTAAGTCTGCATTCTAGTATGGCTCTGGGTCCTCTAGATCTGCATTCTGGAACAACTCTGGGTCCTCTAGGCCTGCATTCTAGAATGGCTCTGGGTCCTCTGGGTCTGCATTCTGGAATAACTCTGGGTCGTCTAGGTCTGCGTTCTAGAATGGCTCTGGGTCCTGTAGGTCCACATTCTGAATACTCCTTGGCTTATTCATCTAATCACTGAGTCCTTTCTCCTTTCTGTGCATTCTCTGATTCAAGCTATATGCTCGTTCCATTTTACTAGCTTTTACTTTCCAAAATCTACAGAAGTTTCTTTTGAGGGAACAATGTCTTCTTTACCTGAGTCACCTACTCACTGTGCATTAAATCTGTTCCTGAAGTATTCTTCTTGTGCCGAGAGCGCCTTCCCCCTGCTGTGGCTCTCCTCAACTGTGTAACAGCTCTTGGCTGCATCCACAGCTGTGCTTTGGAGAGGCCTGCTTGGCTTGTCCTGGAGCCTGTTTCTGTTCACTCTGGTCTGTCTCTGGTGTTGCAGGGAAGGAGGGACAGGGAGTCTTTGGACTGCATTTGCCAACACTTTGTCTTCCGAAGTGGCTTCCTGCCCTTTTCTGAAGCTGTACCTTCTGGGCACACTTCTTGATGCCCTGGCCCAAGTCCATAGCCACCTCCTGAGTATGAGTCAGGCGCACACATCCCTAGAGCTTGTCACAGAGCGCTTCAGGGGTGGAGGGGCTGCCAGCATCCTCTCCCACTGCTCGAGTCCACAGACCCTGGGCTGTGTCCTGGTTCTTGTTCATACAAGCATTGGGCCTCTGTATGTCTTCTGTGCTGTTCCAATTCCACAAACACTATCTGTTTCTATCTTTAATAATTAATCAAATGTCAGGTCCTCTAAATGCCATCGTTCCTGTCTCTGAGCAGGTCACACATTTCTGCTGTGGCTGCTACTTTAATTCTGGCTTTTCTGGGGACTCTGGCTCAGAGTGACAGCAGATGACTGTCCTTGGTAACCACCCTGTCACAATCACCAGAAGACCAATGTATACTGTCTTTTAGGCTAGAAACACTCCTTCTCAAGTCCTGGTTAACAAGATTCACCTTGACATCTACAGCGTGGGGCCCCACACAGGGCCTGCACCTGCTTTCCAGTCTGGCCCTGGGAAGACACCGCAGAGCCAGCTGGGCTTGGGGGCTGCTTGTCTGAGGTCCAGGATGAAAGGATGAGGAGGATTCATCCCTACATGGCTGGAGCAAAGAAAGGAGCCACGAGCGGTCACTGCCCCAGGCCGGTGGCTGGGCAAGGGGCCCAGCTCCTGCATGCAGCCCAGGCCAGGAAATGAACTGCACATGGCTTTCAGGAGCAGAACCTTATCATGTCGTTGTTCTGTATTTATTTAAGACTTACCCTGCAATTTTTCTGTTGTCTGTAATTACCCTGTGCCACTACATAACACTTGCTGTACAGTTACATGGTTGGCAGTTACCATGGAAACCAAGTACTGTTCTCTAACTTGAAAAGGTAGTTGTATTTTTCAAAAAAAACTCTTGGTTGTATCCTACTTTGATGGTGATTAACTTATGACAGCCACCAACTGGAAAAGAAATCAGCGTGGCCACCTGCCTCCTGCTGTCCCTCAGCCCCCTCGCCTTCGCTCCTGTCCCTCGCCCAGGTCACCCCATCGGCTCCTCAGCGTGTCCTTGTTGGGCTCTCTCTGCCTCCACTTGCCTCCTCATCCTCGCCTGCCAAAAGCCACAGCCCTGTTCAAATGTCACTCTCTGCCATTTCCACACAGGTGCACTTAACCAGAGGAAAACACAAGCCACTGAGCACACGCCACAGCCACACATAGGCCACGCACGCTGGCAGCTGCAACCCTCCTCCCTGGTCTGGTCACACTCCCAAATCTCCCAAATGATCCTGCACAACCTTATGTTGGACCAAATGAAACTCCTTTTATATCTGTAAAAGCTGGGTTGTTACACAGATTTCATACCGATTGCTCTGTCTTCAGACCTCCCACTCTCACCCTGGGCTGATGGCCGGTGGAGCCCTCGGGGAAGGGCTTCCGGGAGGCTCATGCCATCCCGCGCCTGCACGCTAGCCCCAGCGGGCCGCCTGCTCCTCCTGCTCCCACCCTGCTCAGCAGCAGCAGAGCAAGTGCTGCTCCGCTTCCAGAGGAAGCTCTTCTGGCTCCCCCTTCCCTCTCGCTTTCTCTTTGAGGTAAAACTCTCTAGATCAGCCGCCCAGTACCTGCTGCCCTTCTCTGCTATGTGCACCCCACTTTTGCTTTTGTCCTCCCAAATCTGAAACTGTTCATGAGCACCTGTGACTGCCTGGACTCCCACAGCAGAGTCCCGGCCGTTCCTTGCCAGGCCCATCAGCAGATGGCAACCTCCCGTGCCCCCACGAGGCGCCCCACTCAGCTGTGCACCTCGTGGCCTATACTGTCCCCTGAGGTCGCTCCAGCTCAGGTTCAGCTTGTGCTTCTGCTCTCCCAGCCTGCGAGGTGGAGTGCCACAGGCCAGGCTCTGAGCCTCGTCTCTGTCTACTGACCCTCCCCCAATGTCCCACACAATTTCTGGTCATACAGTGCCACGATTTGCCAGCCAGGCACAAGTCCACATCCCCTCGCCCTCTCCTGGACACCAGGCTCCTCTCTCAGCCTGAAGGTCAGCAGCTCACCTCAGCTTCACATGCCCAGTGCTGCAGATGATGCTGTCCTGTCATTCAGGCCTAGAGTCCAGTGGCTACCTGCCTCCTCTGCCCCACATGTCACCTCTGGTCTGTTTGGAAGCTGTGCCTGTCTTATCCTCTCTCTCAGTGGCCACCTGATTCTGGTCGCCATCACCTCTCACTGGGCCCTGGTAGAGCCTCCCAATTGGTCTTTACTCCCCTCTTGGATCCCCCCGAGAGTCTACTCTACCCAGAAGCCAGAGCAACTCTAAGAACCAGTCAGCGCAGGTCCCTTCTCTACTCACATCGAGCAACAGCTCCCACCCAGACTGAAAGACCTGGGGCTGCTGCAGGGACCCACCCTTGCCTCTCAGAGCTCTGCCCTAAGCTCCTACCCACCCGGCTCGGCTCCGGCACACCGGCCCCAGGCCATCCCCCACCTTAAGCCCCGCACACTGGCTCTTCCTTCTGCCTGACCGGTCTTCATCCATGGATCCTTCCCTCTCCTTTACTAAAACATCACCTTCTCAAGGGAACCAACCCTGACAATGCTCAGGTGCACATGAGCACCCCCACATGTGTACAACACACACATGCAAAACTATACACACACGTGGACACAAGCACAAACATGAACACCCATGAACACACAGGCACACACATATCCACACGTATGTACCCACACCCACACATACATGCACATGTATGCATGTGAAACTCAGATGCGCATATATATGCGTGGGCCCACACGTGTACTCACACACACGCTTGCAGCCACGTGTGCGCACACTCATGCCCACCCTCTTTCGTGTACACTCACGCTCCTGACCCCTTCCTGGGGCCCCCTTTCCTTGACCTGCTGAGCCGATCGCCTTGCGGTTTTCTCGGGTGGGAAGTCCCCTCTGGATGGCCATCTGTGGTGTCCTCTCTGATGGCTGTGTCCCAAGCCCAGACTAGAGCTCAGCATGAAGCACACCTCTGGTCACAGCTGGCTGAGGGAATCTGCTGGCCCTGGGTAGCAATTCAGTTCTTCCAGCCTCATTTACAAGTGTTCCTCAAATCAATTCTAACTCCTAAGCCTGTCATTACCTCCACTATGCTCCTAACCTGATGAGAATCGTCATGAGGCCAACAGGGTCATCAATATTCCATGTAGATGACAATTAAGAGTCACCACAGAGTCCAGACCATATTATTTAAAGAATAAAACGTTTTTTCTCATTTCACAACAAATTACCATTAATGGAAATAAACAGATGAAAAGCAGGCAGTGTCAGAGAGGCCCGAAACATCGCCCCCTTGAAGGGGCCCTTGTGACGCGGCACGGCAAGAGGAGGTTAATAGGAGTCAGGTGCAATTCGGGGTTAAGAACCTCAAAAGAAATGGTCAAGCAAAGGCAGCAACCAGAAGTCAGGAGGGGCCCCGAGTCAGGTGGGAAAAGGGAGGGTCAAGATCTGGACCGAGGTCAGGCACAGGCAGGCACAGGTGGGCACAGGTGGGCAAAGCAGGTCAAGGCAGGCAGGGTCACAGGTGGCCATTGTCTGGAACAGGACGGGGCTGGGCAGGCAGGTCACCAGCAGGGGTAGACGAGAGTACCTGGGAGCGCCTCCTTCTCCCGGCCTGGGGACGCCTGTCCTGCCAGCCCACCTGCTCCCCGAGGGTGAGACACTGTCCATCTACCAAAAAGCAAGGGAAAAGCATCACATTACCCGATGAACCCGGCAACGCCAACGCCAAGACACGCAGACCACATCCCCTTTAACCCCTTCAATGCCTTATACTCCCTTTGGGGGGATTCACAGAAAACCTTGCTACTTGAAATTTGGTATTGCACCCATCAGCAATTGTCAGACACTGTTCTACAGGCCACACATGCCCCAGGAAAGAGACACTGTGCATCCCATGTGCCTTCCCCCCACCAACACCTGGGGGAGGTCCCCCCCACCTGCATTTGCCTGGCCCCTTACAGCAAGCACTACCTAAGCCGCACCTCCATGCCTGCTGTTTGGCCAAGCTTCTGACCCCCACTGTCAGAAGAGCCTGCACTCTCGGCTAGAGCAGAAATGTGTCTTTCAAGTCCAAGCACACATCTGCGAAGGGTCACGGTGCCTGGACTAGCTGTGGACCCTTGCCAAAGCCCATTGTCTGCTAGTGGAGCAAAGTGACCCAGGAGCAAGGCCCTAGTCCTGGATGGACCCACAAGGGAAGGCAGAGTGGACAGCCCTTAACCCCTGCCTGGGACACCACCACTCCCGCGTGTGCAGGCGCACTGGTGCCCACCAGCAACCAGCCACCCAGGGAGCATCTTGTTCTCTGGGGATTTCTCAGTAGAATTTAGGCAGCAGGAAATACTTCCAAAAACTCAGAAGAAATGAGATCTAGTCATTCTCCAAATCACACCTGATGGACTATGCTCCAAAGACAGACACTGGATTGTGGAAACAGACAAAATCTTTAAAAGGAAGAAAAACTACCAATTTTTAAGCATTTTATGATTTCCAAGGGCTTTCCTGTTTATTGGGTTATACCTAATAATTACCAGATTACAAAATAGGCACTATTATCATGATTTTCATGGAAGAGGCTCAGGCTCGGAGAGGAAAAGCAGTTGGTGAGAGTGACATAGTTCTCAGCGTGAGACTGGCAGCAACTTCGGAACCCCAGCACAGGCCCTCCCCACCCAGCAGGTGCGGCCTCTCGGGACCACGGACCCCGTAGAGGGGTGCAGGAGATGGCTTCTAATAATCCCTTCCGAGGGTGGGGGTAAACTTAGGACACGTTGCTATTTACAGCATTTTAATGACTATTATTCTGTGTTCCTTCCGTGTAGGAGCAGTAGTGATGCCAGAACATTCTCTGCTCTGTGTGTTCTCCTTCTTCAGGGTGAATTACTTTATGTTTCAGGTTTCTCAATTATTAAATAACATTAACATACTATGCGGTGGAATGAATGTGGCAATATATGTAAATTCTTTTATTAACAATAATAACTATTAAAACTCTTCTTGGTCTTAGGTAATTTTCATAAATCTTCAAGATGGTAGGTATTTAAATAAAAAGAGTAAAATATAAATAGACAATGAGAAAAGACTTTCTGCTACCACTGCAGAGCCACAGCCACTGCTGCCTTCCCTGGCGGTCCATCTGGAACTTTTCTCCAGGCGTGGGAGAGTGGCTCATGCCTCATCTCTACCTGGTGTGTCATCCTTTACAATCAGTGCAGCTTAGATGTTTTTGAATCAGCACATTCAGAGCTACCTTGGCACAAGAGGTGATATAGTGTGCTTTTTTAATTCCAGAGGTGTTACCTAGAATCTTCCCTATACGGGTCTCTGCAAATCACACCCCCACCAAAGTTGTTGAGTGGTACACATACCACAGCTCACACTAGTCCCTCTCAACCATTTTAATCTTCGACAAATTAAGAGGCAAAAGTGGTGTTATCTTAGCATTTTAATTCTTTAAAACTGTATACATTTTGAGTACGTCTGAATCTTTTTCTGCTTACTGGATCTCTGTATCGTGTGTGGAAGTGCCGCTGTGGCCTCTGTCCATGAGGTATGACTGACTACTCACACTCACGCCCCCAACTCGGTGTGAGTAGGTTAGCCAGCCATCTGGTTCTGCTACTAGTGGCCTCTGAATGATGTTCCTACACCCCTGTGCACTGGCTAAGCAGCCGCGGGCGCACGAGGCTGCGTGCATCAGCCCCTGCACCCGCACCCTGCTCCATCAGTGAGGCTGCTGCCCTATGAGGCTTTGCAGTTTGGAATCTTGGCCTCCACCCCGACCTCCCATTGCACTATACACTGCATTTGGGGTCAGCACCCGTCTCCCCATGACCTTCCCCCTCCTCCATTCTTTTTTTGGGGTCAGGTTCCATGTTCATGACACTCTCCCAATAGGGCTCATGAAAATCACTTTCCCTTTGTTCTTGTGTATTTGAAAATGTATTACTGAGAAAATCCTGTTTCTACAGGTTTTGTACACTTTGCTACACTTTTTCCTAGCATGAAAATTGCAGTGGAAACATCTGGGGCCAGTGAATTGCTCTCCATTATAGATGCCATAGACATAAGTAGAAAACTGAGAAAAGCACTTCACGAATGGGGAGTGCCAAATGGCTGGTAAGCGCATTCAAAGGTGCTCAGCCCGATTAGTGATCAAAGGCACGCAAATTAAAACCAGAACTAGAGAGAGACACACACCAGATGCCTAAAATCTGATAGTCGGCAATGCCTTTCAAGTGTCTGAGGAGGAGGGGCAGCGGGAACTCGTCGCGTCTTCCAGTTACTTGGACTGTTTGTCCTGAGAATGCTTGAATATGAGGAAAAAATGTACCCGCTAATTTTAATGGAAAGATTAGAATGCATTCAGTCCCAACCAGAGATAAACAAATTTCACCGGGAGAGAAATCTATCAATTGAGTAGTGAAAACAAGCTGATAAAGAAACAAACAATTCCAAAGAAAATAAGCAAGTTTGCACACGGTATGTGATGAGGAAGGCTGATGGTGGTGCCACTGAGGAGGAGGAAGGGGCTCGTCAGGGGTGCTGGCTAGAGGAAACGTCAAGGGACTCATGCTCGGGAAGAGCCTCATTTCTGCACTGCTTTCATTACCAATTTATAAAGCTTTGTGAAGGTCATGGCTACTTTGCACTCTAAGTGCATGGACAGAGTTACAGCACAGCAAGATGCCATTAGAATCAAATGATGGCTAAAGATGAGAGTACTTCCAAACACACAGAAATAAACTCTCAACAGACCACAGACACTCTCAGCCTCTCTGACAAGATGTACACATGCATAGAAAATCTGTTTGGTGTACAACCAAATAGTGTACACAATGCACATTCATTCCCTATTTTCTGGTGGAAATGGTTACATAAAGAAATTGGTGATCCAGGCGTGGTGGCTCACACCTGTAATCCCAGTACTTGGGAGGCTGAGACAGGAGGAGCATAGGTTCAAGGCCAACCTCAGCAACTTAGCAAGATCCTCAGCAACTCAGCAAAACCCTCAGCAACTTAGCAAGATCCCGTTTCAAAATTAAAAAATAAAATAAAACCCTTTTTAATTTAATGTCATTCCATTTGCTAATTCTTATTCTAATTTCCTGAGTTTTCAGGGTCTTATTGAGGAAGTTTCTACCAGTATCTATATGGTCCTATGCCCCCTTCTAGTAATTGCAAAGTTTCTGGTCTAATTTCTAGGTCATTGATCCATTTTGAGTTTACTCTTGTATAGAGTGAGAGGTTGAGGATTTAATTCCATTCTTCTGCAAATCGATAACCAGTTTTCCCAACACACTTGTTGAAAAGGCTGTCTTTTCTCTCCAGTGTATGCTTTTGGCACTTTTATCAAAAATCAACTGGCCATAAATATGAGGATTTGTTTCTGAGTCTTCTATTGTGTTCCATTGGTCCATGTGTCTGTTTTGTGCCAATACCATACTGTTTTTATTACTATTGCTCTGTAGTATAATTTGAAATCAGGTATTATGGTGCCTCCAGCACGGTTTGTATTATTGAGAATTGCTTTGGCTATTATAGGTCTTTTGTTTTACCATATGAATTATATGCCTGATTTTTCTTCACTGGTCTGTGAAGAATGACATTGGCATTTTAATAGGAATTGCACTGAATCTGTACATCGCTTTTGGTAGAATGGCCATTTTGTTTACATTTGTTCTGCCTATCCAGGAGCATGGGAAGTCTTTCCATCTTCTAAAATCTTCAATTTCTTTCCTTGGTGTTTAATAATTTTAACTGTAGGCAACTACTCCTCTGGTCAAGGACTAACATCTAGAATATATGAAGAGCTTAAAAAACTTAACACTAAAAAAAAAATAACCCAATCCAAAAAATGGGCAGTAGAGCCGAATAGACACTTCTCAAAAGAAGAAATACAAATGGCCCATAAATATATGAAAAAATGTTCACCATCATTAGCAAGCAGGGAGATGCAAATCAAAACTACACTGAGATTCCATCTAACTCCAGTTAGAATGGCGATCAAGAACACAAACAATAAATGTTGGAGAGGATGTGGGGAAACAGGAACTCTTACACACTACTGGTGGGATTGCAAACTAGTACAGCCACTATGGAGATCAGTGTGGAGGCTTCTCAGAAGACTGGGAATGGAACCACCATATGACCCAGTGATACCTCTCTTGGGCATCTTTCCAAAGGAATTAAAGTCAGAATATTATAGTGATAAATGCATATCCATGTTTATAGCAATACAATTTATAATAGCCAAATTATGGAACCAGCTTAGGTGTCCATCAATAGATTAATGAATAACAAAACTGTGGTATATACATACAATGGGGTTTGACTCAGCCATAAGGAACAAAATTATGTCATTTTCAGGAAAATGGATGGAACTTGAGATTATTATGCTAAGTGAGAGTAGACAGTCTCAAAAAGCGAACAGTTAGCCAAGCATGGTGGCACATGCTTTGTAATTCCAGTACTTGGGAGGCTGAGACAGGAAGGTTCCAGGTTCACAGCCAGCCTCAACAACTTAGTAAGACCTTCTGCAACTTAGTGAGACCCTGTTTCAAGATAAAAATTAAAAATAGGGCTGGGGGTGTAGCTCAGAGGTAGAATGTCTCTGGGTCAGTCCCCAGTACCCTCCCACACACACAAAGCAATAGTTGTGTTTTTTCTCAAATGTGGAAGCTAGATAGAAATTGGGAAACAAAGGTAACCTCAGATAAAGCAGCAGAGACTCCAATAGAGTGATGGAATGGGTTTAGGGGAGGGAAGAGGGGGATAGAGACATAAAGAAGGGGAGGGAGGGAGTAGGACCCAGAGGGAAGTGCTCCAAGAGTTGGTGCATGTATATTCCAATCACTCTGTCCCTCAGTATGATATGTAATTACAATGCACCAATAAAAGCATAAAAATTAAAAAGGCTGGGGGTATAGCTCAGAGGCAGAATGCCCCTGGGTTCAATCCCCAGTACTCAAAAAAAAAAAAAAAGGTCACTGTATGGAGTGAGGGGAGATGTTACTGTCCAAAGCTAGGTTTAGCTTTTGAAGTATAATTGTGGAGGAAAATGGTTGTAGGAACAGTCATTATGCAGAGGAAGGAAGTCTGTATTTTGCTGGTTGGAGGACAAACTATATGAAAAAATATGGAATGGCATCAGTCAGTAAAGCTGAAGATGTTATAACCAGGGACAGCAGTTCCACTCAGACACACGGCCTGCAGAGGGGTGCACTCCAGGACCAAACGTGCAGGCCAGACGCACCCCAGAGAAGCTTGTGTGTGTGCAGACTGTGCCAGGGCGACTGCAGCTCCTGTGACAGCAGTGGGCCATTCTAAAATCTTGTTGCTTTAAAAATTACCACCTTGTCTTCAGTTTTTCACGAGTCAAACAGTGCTATGCCCAGACGTGAGAGGATTGTTTTGCTTGTGTACTTGCTTTTTATTCCTTCCCAAGTAGGCTGTTCCATGAATTTGAGTACAGGTATCTTTTGTCGCTTTTGAGAAAAGCCCACGGCCTTATCCCTTCAAACATCTGTGTGACTCCCTGTCACCCGCTGCAGGACACGTATGCTACATTGGACCCTGGGACTTACTCCTCACCCGAGGCCTCTCGCATTCTACCTCACACCATCCCATCTTTCCTCTCTGTGCTTCCATTTAGATTCACCATGCTGAACTGCCTCCTAATTCACCGCGCCTGCGTTCTGCTGCAGCCAGCCTTCTGTTAAACACACCCATTAAATTATTAATTCCAGATCCTATATTTGTCGATTCTAGAATCTCCATTTGATTCTTTTTATAGATTATGATTTTACTTGAAATTCTCATCTTCTCATATATTTTTGCATCAATTCCTTTTTTAGCTTATTAATCTTGGTTGTTTTAAAGTCTTTATCTGATCATATAAAATCTTGGTCTATTTCTCATCTGTTTCATCAGTTTTGGTAAATTGTTCTTGTTTTTAGCATGCTTTCGAATTTTTCACTGGATACTGAACATTGTGGCTGAAAGTGACTGGAGCTCTGGACAGTACAATCTTGCTCCAAAGGAAGTACTGCTTTCTTTTTAGAAAAACAAAATAAAATAAAAACAACAAAGCTTTGAGATACAACTGACATACAGTACATGTATTAAAAGTACAAATTGAAATGTTTTAACACATGCACACACCCATGAAACTCAATACTGACATAATGGATACATGTATGTCCACTCCAAATGATATTTATTCTGCCAATCCAAGAGCATGGGAAATCCTTCATCTTCTTGATAGATCTAGACTTCCTAAACTCATTCTATGTTTTAGTAGCTTTGTTTTGACTCTGTAGGATGTTCTACAAATATGTTGACTGAGCATAAAAAGTTTTGCTTCTTTCTTTCTAATTCGGATGCCTCTTTTTTCTTTGTTGTTTTACTGAACTTGCTAATACCTCCAGTAAAATATTGAATGGACAAAGGTTTCCTTGCCTTAGTCCCAATCTCAAATGGGGGAGCATGCAGTCTATCACCATTAAATAGCATGTTAGCCACATATTTTTCATGGATGCCAGCCATCTGAGGAAGCCTCCGTTTAGCACTAGTTTCCTGAAAGTCATTATCTGGAACAGGTACTTTTGTGTCAAATGCTCTTACTACTTAATGCTAAGATGATACTGTTTTTCATTTTCAGTCTGTTAAAATGGTGAATTATACTGATTAGTTTTACAGTGTAAAAGATACTTTGCAGTCCTGAGATAAACTCCAGTTACTTTTTCTAGACTTTGAATTATAGTTGCTAAAATCTTGTTAGAATGTTTTCATGTTTGTTCATGATGGTTATTTGTTTACAGTTTTCTTGTCTTCCAATATCTTTGTCTGGTTTTGTTATTAGGGTATTTTTGGCCTCATAGAATGATTTAGGAAATAATACCTCCTTTTAAATTTTCTGGAAAAGTTATGGAGAACTGACATTTTTTCTTTAAATATTTCTTCCTTAACTACTTGGTAGAATTCACTGGCAAAGCCATTTGGGCTCACAGACTTTCTCTGTGGGTAAGGGAAGGAGGTTTATAATATAAATACAATTTTTAACACATATAGAACTATTAGGATACTCTATCTCCATTTGAGCAAGCTGTGGTGTTTTCTGTTTTAAAGAGTGTACGTGCCTTCTATGTTACTGCATGTGTTGGTGCAGGTTCATCATAGTGCAAGCTTCCAGTGTCTGTAGACTCAAGTGCTATCATATCTATCATGAGCCAGTTTGCCTGTTAGCCTGTTTTCCTATGTCTCACTAGAGGCTTATCAGTTTCCCTGATCGCAAAGAACTGAATTTCTCTTATTTTCTCTGTTGATCTTTCTAGTTTATATCTGTGACACTGTGAAATCTATATTTGGTCTCCATCCCTGTTTCCTACACACAACTCCTAAAATCCTTGGCAACTTTCTTTGTATGCTAATGAGTTAGCTGGTGGTTGGCAGTCCTAGGTATCTCAGGGTGGGGGCTGATCACGAAAAAGACCAAGGAAATATTAGAGGATTGGGACTTTCAGTACCATCCTACCCACCTTCTGGGAAGGGAGAGGGTTGAAGGTTGAGCTGATCACCAGTGATCAATGATTTAATCAACCATGCTTAAATACCAAAGTTTCCATAAAAACCCAAAAATTCTGGGTTCAGGGAGCTTCTGGATGGCTGAACATGTGGAGACTCCTAGGGGGTGGTGCCAGAGAGGGCATAAGGCTCCACAGCCCTCCCATGTCTAGCCCCTGTGTATCTCTTCATCTGTATCTTTTGTAATATCCTTTATAATAAACCAGTAAATATAAATAAAGTGGTTCCCTGAACTCTGTAGGCCATTCTAGCAAATTAATCTAAGACAAGGAGGGGGTCATGGGAACCCTGAATCATAGCCAGTCAGACAGAAGGACAGGTCACACCTGGGGCTTGCGACTGACATTTGAAGTTTCAGGGGCAGTACTGTGGGACTAAGCTCTGTGGATCTGATGCTGTCTCCACATAGACAGTGTCAGAATTTGAATTACAGGACACCCAGCTGATATCTGCTTGCTTGGTGTGTGGGGGACAATCCCCACACTTATGAGGTCACAGAAGTAGTTTGTATTGTGAGAGTATAGAAAAAACTGAGAGATTTTTCTACTCTATATTTCATTGATGTCTGTTTTGATTGTTATTGTTTCCCTGATTCTGCTTACTTTAATTTCACTCTCTTTTTCTGGATCCTTGTGGTAGACGCCAAGATCATTAATTCGAGACACTTCCTTTTTACTAATACAGATGAGCAGGGTCTTTAGGCGCTGCTTTGCTGACGCCCAAACATTTTGGTAGGCTATGCTTTCCTCTTCGTTCATTTCAAAATAGTTGTCATTTCGTTTTTGTTTCTTCTTGAGCCATGGGTTATTCAGAAGTATGCCATTTAATTTGCAAGTATTTGAGTATTTTTCAAACACCTTTGTGTTACTGATTTCTAATTTAATTCCATCATTGTCAAAGAACATTCTTGACGTGATATGGAATCATTTATTTTATGGCCCAGAATATGTTTTATCACACTAAATGTTTCAGGTGCACCTAAAACATGAACCTGCTCAAAATTAATCCATTCTCAAACATCATCCACCCCAAAGCTCTCTGGTAAAACTGGTCTTAGACGGAACTTTAGAGGGAAAGGGGACGCACACCTATGAGATGGTAATATCAACAAGGGAATGAAGCATCAGCAAAAGGAGGAACTCCACTGCTCTCCTCCCCTGCACTTTCAGTGGCACTCCTGGGAAAACAGAGGCAAGGATGAACTTGCATCATGTTTTTTAGAGCTGGGTGGAGCATGTGGGCAGAGGCAGAAATGCACTGGGGAAACCGTATTCCGAGAGATATGAGGAAAATGTGATATGAGCATATATACATCTCTTCCTTAAAAGACAGACTTTCAGAGAAAACATGAAAATCAAGTCATTTGGGCCCAGAAGGAGAATTGGTTGCTTCAATATCTAAAGTTTGCACCTGGTTTCATTTAGCTCATATTTAAAAACTAATGCTAATCTTAAAAGGGAAAATTAGCCAGGCTTGGTGGTGCACACATATAATCCCAGTACCTGGGAGGCTGAGACCTGAGAATCTCAGGTTCAGAGCCAGACTCAGCAACCTAGTAAGACCCTGTTTCGAAACAGGAAAAAAAAAAAAAAGGGCTGGGGGTGTAACTTGGAGGTAGAATGCCCCTGAGTTTAATCCCTAGTACCACAAAGGGTAGGGGCTATTCTTTAGCCTAAGTGAATCATGCCTACTACAAAGTCTTATAAGACAACAAGCGGGCATAGTAGCACACTCCTGTAATCCCAATACTTGGGAGTCTGAGACAGAAGGATTGCAGGTTTGAAGTCTTCTGTCTAGTCTTCTATTGTTTAGCAAGAATACCTATTTGGTATATTAAATGTACTGAACTCTCTATCCTACATTATTTTTTCCTCAAATATAAAATTTCATTTAAATTCAGTTAAAATCACTATATTCGTTTCCTCTGGTGAAATGAATATAGTGATTTTAACTGAATTTGTTATCTAAAAATACCTCATATGTTATAGTTAGGTATAGAATGGCCCCTTGAAGAGCTCATAAATTGGTGTTTGGCATTGATGTAATTGAGTCATGAGGGTTGTAATCCCAGCAGTGGATAAAGCCACTGTATTGAATTTATCTGGGTGGTGTCTAGGCCGGTAGGGTGTGGCTGGAGGTGGATCCCTGGGGGTGCGGCCTTGGGGATTATATATGGTTCCTCTTCCCCTCACTCCCTTTCTTGCTCCTGGCCTCCATGATGTGAGACCAAGCCTTGTGCTCTCCCTCTCTCTGTTTCATGCCACCACCATGCCCTGAGATCCATGGTCCCTGGACTCACATGGACTGAACTCCAAAAGTCTGAGTAAATAAATCTTCCTCTCTCTAAGTTACATGCTCAAGTCCTTCAGATTATAGCTGTGCAAATGCTGACTAATACATTATATAAATATATGACCTAAGAATTGAATGGGGACCTCAACAGTCACCTGGGTTCAACCCACTGCTTGACTGCCCCCCATTATTCCTGACAATGGGCCACCCACCTGGTCCCTAAAGCCTCAACTGACAAGGCTCAGGCCTTACACTCTTCATGATCAGCTGCTGAAATCCTTACAGGTGTCCTGAGCCTACTCTGGGCCCCTTAACTTCTACCAAGGCTTCAGGGCATGCTGTACGCAGTCCCAGAGAAACATCTGTGAGGAGCCCAGCTGGCCTATTATAGGTCCACCTCCCTCCCCTCCGGAAGGCCCACGCTCACCAGCATCTGGGCCACATGCTGACCACTGGCAGCTGGGCAGGGATGTTTCGAGGACATGCTGAGTTGGCCTCTCCCAGTTCCTCCTGCTCTCCTCTGAGCCTGGCAACAGTGGGTAGAGTTTCCACTCACAATGGCTGTTATTAAAGCTAAGCTTTTCGTGACACTGGCCCCTTACCTGGGACAATAGGATGCTCTGAAAGTGCTCTAAGCTTACATTTACTTTTTAGTCACCTGCCACACTAAAGTGCCAATTAATATTAACAAAAACCTCTAAGTCTTCACTGAATACCCATCACATGCTTCACATAAAATTGGAGTGAATTAATGAATATGGGATCCTGTGTGGAATATTAGTTACCATTGTCCCAGCCTCAAAATATATAATCTACTGGACATAAACAACACAAAAGCTTAATGTCCAAAATTAGAACCCTGATTCCAGCACACAGGAGCAGCTGCATTGTAAAGCAGCAGCTAATTCTGTCAATGGCCAGTGATACAGATCCCCGGCTGAGCACGGGGGAGACGGCTCCCCCAGCCAGGCTGAGGGACTGCCATTGTCTAGCATGGGAAGCCTCCTGGATTGAGCATGTGCATTGTAACTCTCCACCTTTACCAAATTTCCAATGAATGGAGCAAAGAAATCAGGAAGACAAACCACGTAGGCCTCTGAAGCTCTATGGTGAGGTGTGGATGGTGGAGTCCCTGGAAGGCATGTGCTGTGAGCTGGTGGGCAAGGGAAATGCTACGCGGTGGCACACATAACAGCAAAGAAGGCTGGTCCATGATGGGGCCAGAGGCCACAAAGCCTCTGCGAAATACCCCTGCTGGCTGCTGGTCCCTGGCCTGGTGGGAGGCACAGCCCAACTGAATGACCATCTGGCTTGAAGTCAAGACCATGAAAGAGGATCCAGGCAAAAAATGAGGTGTCTTGCCACAAATGTCCACACACATTGAGATAAAGGTAAGACCAAGTCTGACTTCTCCTTCAGGAAAGAATGAACAGAAAGAATCATAGAAGCCATGAAAAGCATTCTGCCACATAAAGAAAAGCACGCAACTCCAGCAGGCGGGAGAAGACATATGTTGAGAAATATGTACAAATGGAAGCGAGTCGATTCTAGTCAACAGCCTGTGACATGCTTCCAGAGAGCAGAAAACTAAACCTTAAAGAAATAGATTTAAACCTGCAATCTGGCCGTCTAAAGAGAAGGGATAGGAACACCAAGAAACAAAGTCATAACAGGATTTAAAACAGCTTACCAAAGTCAAGTCTACATGAGGTGCAAAAATCACACAGCCATGAGGTGAAACAATTACACAATCACTGACTGTGTTTTGCTTATTTGCTTTCTGTCTTCATCTTTGCATAGTGGATCTTATGGCTGCAGAGCAGGAGCCGCTCTGTGTGGCTTTGGCTTCTGACGTGTCATCCAGGGAAAGGACATACAGGAAGGAGGCCGCGCTGTTCCCTTCCTCCGATTACATCCAGTGAGCAGTGCGCAGGCCCACACTGTGGCCCCTCTGCACTCACCGGGTCCTGTTGGGTGACTGTCCCCCACCGCAGGGCTCAGAGTGTCCCCCAGGAGGCTATACAAGACCCCTGCAGGTAGTAACACATGCTGAGAAGTTCTTTTTCCTTCTTGTGCTTCCCACGGGCCATACTAAAGTGTTATTTCCCACAAGAGAGAGACAGCTTTTGCTGGGTTGCATTTGAGAACTATCATTCTGTGATAAGCTTTCCCGAGACAGACAATGCCACAATGGCGTCACCTATGATCTCAGCGACCCGCTTTCTTCTCCATCCCTTTCACTTCACAATGCAGGCACCAAGCCACACAGAGTAAAGCAACACACCCATGTCCCACCACGGGCTGGAGGGGGACCCCACACAAACACCCACTTCTGATGGCCAGCACAGTCATCTGAAGCCATGTACGGTGCAGGAGGACCAGCTTTCACCCCGAGGAGCACTGCAGAGACGCGTGTCCACTTGAGTCCAGTCCCAGCATAAATGCAGCGGAGGGCTGTGGGACAGCTAACCCAGCCGCCCTGGACCTCAGCCCAGCTTTCGCCAAAGCTGAGTGAATGGGCAAATGCCAAGAGCGAGTGAAGGGACGAACAGGAGGCACAACACAGGAGACCTGAACTGACATCGGACAAAACTGTGAATACTGCCCTGGCAGCAATGCCAAGAGCACCCTGACAAGAAAATGGGCATGGTACTCCAGAGCGCCCTGCAGGAGCTCGCCTCCTGCGATCTGTTCTCATGCACTGCCCGTGCCCCGCTGCTCCAGCATCCCTGAGTCACATGGAGCAGGCGGATGAGGGGACATCTGGCTCCCTCCCTCTGCCCTGCTCCTCTACCTGCAGGCTCCACTCTTGAAGAAGCCCGAGCTTCCTGCTGGGAGGGGCTGATGTGCCCCCGCAATGAAACACGTGACACGGAGTAGAACCCCCGGCTTCTCACATGATATGCAGGCAAAATAGAAGTGCTGTGACCCACCTTCAAGGTCTCCTGTGCTAAACAAGTTTAACTCTCCCCTACTTATAAAAGTGGTGCTACTGCATTATACCAAGTCAAGCTGAATTGCCAGGAACCATCACTCAAGAATACGATAATGATACACTGGAAAATGGGAGTAAGTCCCCTCGACTGTATCTGCTGTGCACCCAGGAGAACCAGGGTGCACCCTGCGGTCTGATGCTCTGCAGCAAGAGCTCTGCTAATGACTCTCACTGTGTAACTGAACCGCCGTCAGCAAGTTGCCGTGGTGCAGGCAGCACGGCGCAGAACGCGCTGTTCTAGAAGTGAGAGCCTTGCAGGGCAGAAACCTTCATCTCATCCAAGTGTTTTCACTCGGAACATGAGGGTGGCCTGCTGTCACAATGCAGGGACATTGGCAATGGCTGGTCATGCATCACTGATAGCAGCCCAGCCTCTGCCAGCTACTACAACAGGCTGCAGACATGGAGGGCTGTCACCCCCGACAAAGGGTGGGAAGGCCAATCCTTGTGAGGGTTGACATGCAGTAGAGGGAGTGAGCAGCATGAAACAGAAGCTGGCGTGCCCTGGCAGGAAGGACACGGGCACTATGACCCTGGGCCAACCTGAGTCACAGCACCAGTCCTAAACCCACAGGCACCCATATCAAATACTCTTGCAAAAACCAAAACCACTAGAGCTCATTTCAACTCCACAAGAATCTGGGCCCCAGCTCACACTGCCCACTCCCTCACACTGCCCTTCCCTCTGCCTGCTCCTGCAAGGAAAGCCCTGCACGGGAACTTCTCCTCTTAAAGCCACCAAGGGTGCTCTCACAGCACCAGCCTGCAGGGACCCGGTACTGAAGTGCTCACTGGGACAGGAGCAGGGGTCTGCGAGGGCCTCCCGACTGGCCACACAGAGCTGCCTCTGCTCCCACACAGCTCTCCTGGGCAACTTCCTCCACCTCCCCATGCCCCAGACCTTCATTTGTTAAAATGGGTTAACAGTTTTCACACTGGGAAGATAAAATGGTGTAAATGCTGTGGAGAAGAGTCTGTAAGTTAAACACAGAATTACCATATGACCCAGCAATTTCACTCCAAGGGAACTGAAAAGAGTTGTCCAAGCAACAATTTATACAAGAGTTTTCACAGCAGCTATTTACAATAGCCCAAAGGTAGAGAAAACCCAACATCCATCAACAGAAAAATTGATTTAAAAAACATGGTGTATTCCTACAATGGAATACCATTCAGCCATAAAGAGTGCTGAGACATGCTACCATGGGGATGAACCTTGAGATGCTCAGTGAAAGAGACCTGCCACAGAGGCCATGTGTTGTGTGATTCTGTTTGTATGAAGTGTGTGTGTGTGTGTGTGTGTGTGTGTGTGTGTATGAGAGAGAGAGAGAGAGAGAGAGAGACTAGACAGGTAGATGTATGTAAGCACACAGGCTTTCCTAATCTGTACCTAATGCACAGTAATGATGTTCTTCTTGGTTTTGCTACTATTGTTGTTGTTATGAACTATATTGGCCTTCTCATTTGGCTTAAAAAATAAAAAGACCAGCTCTGCATAACCCATAAGTTAATTAGTCATGGAACCCAAAGGGGCTTTCACGGGTTGGGCAGAGACCTGGCAACCACATCTTCATGTTGAAAAGGAATTGGCCTCTTCCATCCAGCTTGCCGATGGCCGCCAGGTGCCAGGACAGCTTCTGTGGACCTCTGCTGGGCCTGCACCACCCAGGCAAGTGCAGGCTGCTTTCCCAAAGCGTCCCATTGTACTCATGAGGGGGGTCCATCAGCCCCGCTGCTGTGACAAAATGCCTACTGGGTGGCTGAAACAACGCGGGTCTGTTTGGGACAGTTCTGGAGTCGGAGAGCTTGAGGTTGGGGAGTCAGCATGGTCGGGCTCTGGCAGGACCCAGCACCTGGTTTGTAGATGGCTTCTCCTCACTGGGTCCTCATGCAGCAGAGAGAGAGCTCTCTGATCTCTTCCTCTTACAAATAAAGCCACAGTCCTACTGTATGACCTAATTTAACTTTAATAAGGCCCCATCTCCAAGTCCAGTCACATTGAGGGTTAGGGTCCACCATAAATTGGGGGTACACAGTTCAGCCCACAGCACGTGGTACTGAGGAGGGGAAATCAGTTTCATGATGAGGAACAAATCCCAGGCGTCGTTGACACTGCAGCAGTCCACAGGTCCTGCGGCAGGTGCCTCAGAGGACCACTCACTGCTGCTGCTGTCAGCACCTGGGCTGGCCCGGAGCTGGAGATGGTGGTGCTGTGTGGATTCCCAGGTCCGCCATGAGGGATGAGAACAGGCAGTTCACATTTTAGGGGAGCCACAAGATTTCCAGATCCAAGAGGCATGATGCCCTGCACCCACATTCTCCACACCAATGCCGCTGACTGCTCTTCCTTGGAGGCTCCAGGCGTTTTCTGAGACACTCTCTTGAACACAGTTCTTTGGGGAGCAGGAGCGGAGCCCTTTCCACCCAGGGAACATGAGGCAGGAGGACATCAGCCTCAGCCTCAGCCTCAGGAAGACATGTGGGTTCCCTCTGCTCTCTCCACCCAGCACCTTCCCCATGTCTTTGGTGGAGGAGTCATCCCCACAGAAGTCCCGTCGCCCAGAGTGAAGCCAGGATGGGTCAGAGGGTGTCTCCAGGGACCAGCCCAGGAGACCAGCCATGAACAAGCTCGTTGGCAGCCTTTGGTCAGCAGGTATCTGAGGAACTAAGTCAGAACACCCTCCCCGAGCCCAGTGGGCATGAGACCCAAGAGCCTTCCTGCCACCCAGGTGCGCTGCAGCGCTGGAGGGGCCCGCCTGCTGGGAAGGCAGATCCAGGTCTTCCAGGGAGCTGCCGATGCGCTTTGACCTGACTACTTCTCTACTGATTTGTGGGGCCCTCCTATTTTTAAGCTGCTGTTTCTAACAACTTCACATCATGGTCACCTCACCTTTCCAACCTGCTGCTGGCTCACGCCAACCTGGGGATACAGGTGGGGCTCCTGGAGGGTTTCCTGGGCTCTGGCATGGCTACCTCTTCTCTCCTCACCAAGGCCATCCCAGCAACTCTGCAGTTCACCCCGGTGGCTGGACACCCCAGGCCGCCCAAGGTATCTGCTCACGTCGCTCCATCTGCCTAGAGTACACACCATGCTCTCCCCTTTCCCAAAGGGCATCGCCTCCAATCAGCTGCTGCACCATGTCACCAGGCAAGACCGTCCCCACTGCTCAGGGACCCAGCACTGCGCATCACCATGTGCACCTGCCCCTCGGTGCGAGGCCCAGCACCTGTCCACTCTATGGCGCAGGACCTACAGCCCCTCCTGAGCCTTGACCAGCAACCCTTCCTGCCCGGGCCTGAGCCTCTGGGGGCCACTGTCCCCCGCAGCGGGCCCAGCTCCCCACACCTCCTCCTCCAGGAGCAAAGCATCTCTGGCACCCACCGGCTCCCAGGAAGCCACATCTGCCTCCACACGTGTAATTACCACTCAGCAAACAGCGATGACACCACTTCTTCCCCTGCCAGAGTGTGGGAATGGAAAACTAACATCTTAAAGCTATTTTTCACATTCTATGATTTTGTTTAAATTAAAAGCATGAAAACACCCATGAGTTGGCCTAGTCCAGGCCCTGTGCACCCCTCCACACATCTGCCTGCCCTTCCCTGAAGACTGCAGCGGCAGTCCCTGTGCAGGCAGCCTGCCTCCCCCAGCTGGGCCTCCAAGAGGGCTTCACGCTGGGCAGCGAGGTTAACTGAAATAGCAGGACAGGGACAGAGCAACCAGCACTCTCACACAGGAGGTGATGAACACACAGCCAGCTTGTTCTGGGGTTGGCACAACGGTGGTATCCATCAAACTGGATCACAAAAGCAATGATCTCAAGAGAAAAAAGGTGGGGGCTTAAGAGCCAGAGTTTCACACTCCCAACAAGAAAGCTGTTTTTAATTCAGGTATTTCAATATTAAAAGCCATTTTCCAGGTGCAGTGGTTCACACCTATATAATCCCAGTACTCGGGAGGCTGGGACAAGAGGATCGCAGGTTTAAGGCCAGCCTCGGCAACTTAGCGAAACTCTATTTCAAAATAAAATAGGACTGGAGGTATAGCTCAGGTAAAGCACCCCTGCGTTCAATCTCTCGTATCACAAGAAAAAGAAAAACAATAATAAAAGCCATGTTGCCTTAAATACATTATATTATTAGAAACTAAACTGTTTAATGCAGACAAAAGCAAACCTAACTATCAGTGAAGAAATCCTAAGCAACACGGGATCAGACCAAGATGAACCAGTGATGGGACTAAAATCATCCACTGGCCATGACACCGAGGGAGAAGGGCGTGCCCTGAAGAAGTGGGGAGAGAGCAAGGCGGCTGTGCTGGCCGGGTCTGCCCTGTGTGTGCTGACCACCGCAGCGGTCCACAGTGACCCTCGCCAGGCTGCTCACCGCGAGCGGAGTCCACAGCGCCAGGCCGAGGTGCAGGGCGGGGAGCGTGCCCTGCTGGTCCCCTCACCTCCTGCAGGGCTCCTCATCTGAGAATGCCCCTCTCCTCCTCCCTCAGGCATTCAACAAAACAAATTCTTCACAGTTAATTTTGCCTTTTCTACCCGTTTGTCTTTCAAATATTCCTCTACGCAGAGAGAATTTAGTAGAAGAAAGAATAAAAACAAAAGGAAGAAATAACAAAACGCATCCACGGGCAGCCCCTCTCTCGGCTTCCACACATATCGCATTACCTGCACTACTGAGTGCGGAGCGAGGAGCCACGCCATGAAACCTCGTACGCCAGCACCTCCCCAGTGTCTGGCGTGTGCCCAGAGCACAGAGAGATGAGCAAATGCGGAGAATAAAGATCACCCCGTCTCATTGAAGCCAGAAGAGGCATGTCACAGCACTCAATGGAGGAGCTGCAAAAGCTCAGCACTACAGGACCGCCCCACAGAGTGGACAGGCCACTGGTCGCGCATCTCCGAGCGGCTCAGTGTCAGTTAGAGGGCGTCCTGGAGAGCCTGCTGGCCTGTCAGCCCAGGGGCACCTGGTGTGGGATATTCTAGGAGGTGTGTGTCAGGTCAATAATGAGCACACAGCACTAAAGAAGCTACACATACTGTCCTTTTAAATCACCTGGAAAAAAACTATCACAGAAGAAAAATCAATGAGAATAACTACAAAAGTTATGAGACAGAAAAGCCAAGGCTCACACATCCCTTTGAAGGTTTCCAGCCGGGCTTATCTCAAGCAAATGTGGGTTCAGACCGCATGGCCTCTTCCTCTCATCCACTCTGAGAAAATCAGGGATTCCTTCCCAAGAGTGAGGTGGTTTTAAAATGTGCCCACAAATTCTTTGATACTTCTCCCTTTAAAAGGTAGAGAATAATTCTTCTCCCCTCAGGGTGGACTTGCTTAGCAATGCACACCTGAGGAAGGGAGGATGCAGAGGCACCGTGCCGTTCCTGGCTCTCCCTGGAATCACTCCCTTCAGGGAGGGAGCCACCGTGCCATGAGGACGCGGCAGCCCTATGGAGGGGCTATGGGGGTGAAGGGCTGAGGCCTCCCGCCCAAAGCCCAAGAGGAAGCCAGCTTAGATGTAGCCACTCTAGTCCCCACCAAGTCCTCAGAGGACGCAGCCCCAGCTTGGGATAGTACCACCCACTACGACTGGTATTCATCAAACTGTATCACAAAAGCAATGATCTCAACAGGAAAAAAGTGGGGGAGTTTAAGAGCCAGAATTCTTGTGGACCCATAAAAGCTGTGAGATAATACACATTTGTTGTTTTAAGCCACTCAGTTTTGGGTTACTTTGTTACAGAGCAATAGAAAACAGGTTAATCCATAATCTCTGAACTGCAAATCTCCAAATTTCCATCAACTGGCAAATGGGAGGCTGAGACAGGAGGATCGCAAGTTTGTGGCCAGCCTCAGCTACTAGACCCTGTTTCAAAATAAAGAATAAAAAAATAGGGCTGGGGGGGTGTATCTCAGAGGTAGAATGCCCCTGGGTTCAATCCCCAGTACAACAAACAAACAAACAATAAAAAATAATCCTTGAAATGGGCATCATTTAAATTGAAGCTGGCTTTACAACAGCAACAGAAGCCAATGACAGTAGAATAAAATCTCTGACATGCTCCAAGAAAATAGTCTTCCACCCAGAATTTAGCCCAGAAAAAATGTCTTTAAAGAATAAAGTGAGCTGGGCATAATGGCACCTGTAATCTCAGTACTTGAAAGGCTGAAACAGGAGGATTGCAGGTTCAAAGCCAGCCTCAGCAACTTAGTGAGACCCTGCTTCAAAATAATAAATAAATAGATAGGGCTGGGGGTACAGCTCAGAGGTAGAATGCCTCTGGGTTCAATCCCCAACACCACAAAAAAGAAAGAAAAAAGAATAAAGCCAGGTGTGGCATGGGGGCACACACCTGTAATCCCAGTATTTGGAAGGCTGAGACAGGAGGCTCACAGGTTTGAAGCCAGCCTCAACAACTTAGCAAGACCCTGTTTCAAAATAAAAAAATTAAAAGGGCTAGGGTTTTGCTTAGAGATGGAACACCCATGGGTTCAATCCACAGTACCAACATAAATAGAGTGAAGGATGGCTTTTAAGTTATTTCAAAACATGCTTGTTTTATTGCTCTTAGCTCGCAGTAAGAACTCCTCTCAGTGTCTGTTACTAGGTTGTCAGCCTCCCTACTAACTCTAAAGTCGAATATTCTGGTAATTGCCATAGAAATATTCATATTGCTGTCAGAAGATATGAGATGTCGTGTTGCTTTTAAGCCCCATGAAGATTTCAGTTCATATCAGGAGGAAATATTTTTAAAATGCTGTTGATAACCTGAGATGACTTCTGGTAGTAACAAAGAGAAGCAACGGCAGATTCTGGTAGATTAGCAGGCCAAACTTAAGCAACCACAGAGAAAGAAACAGGCAACACAACCAAAACAATGCCCGTGAAAAGATGCAACAAGTAAGTCAGCACGGCACGTTTCCAGAAGACAATTTCAAAGTTTTCTTGGGCTAGGTGTGGCGGCGCATGCCTGTAATCCCAGTACTTGAGAGGCTGAGACACGAGGATCGCACATTCAAGGCCAGCATCAGCAACTTAGCGAGACCCTGTTTGAAAATTAAAAGTAGAAAAATGGCTGGGGGTGTAGCTCAGAAGTACAATGCCCCTGGGTTTAACCCCCAGTACAAAAGAAAAAAAAAAGTTTTCTTCATTTTTCAGCATCGCTTCCCAGGTACTTGAACTATCCCCTACATCATGTTCATTTTGATGGTTATGGTATATACATAAAACAGAAATATATCATCAATCCTGAACTTGGAAACAAAGCTTTTTCTAAAGAAGAATTTGTCACATGATAATTGTTCTCCATTAAAACTTGTTTTAATTTTGGAAAGTGATCTTGGGTAATATGTTTGTTTATTTGTTTGTTTGTTTGCTTTTGTGGTACTGGGGATTGAACCCAGGGGCATTCTGCCTCTGAGCTACACTCCTAGCCCTATTTTATTTTTTCATTTTGAAACAGGGTCTCACTAAGTTTCAGAGGGCCTCGCTAAGTTGCTGGGGCTGGCAGAAAACCAGCGATCCTGTTTTAGCCTCCCAAGTACTAAGATTACAGGCAGGCACAACCATGGCCAGCTGTAAAATATATTTTCAACATTAAAACTAAAGTATGCAATAAAAGGAAAATAAAGAAGGTCTCTGCTGAAAAGAGTTGCCTCCCAACACCTCACCATGGCACACTTGAGAAGCAGCAGCACCTGAGGCCAAGGTGGGAAGCAAGCTCAAGGAGCCCAGCAGGGCAGGAACCACTGGGCTCACAGGGGTCTGGGCACACAGAGAGATGAGGAGCGCTGGCACAGAGCGCCACAGAGGCTGGGACAGACGGGTGTAAGAGACAGTCAGATTGAGTGCTACAGGACACTTGTACTCTTTGGGATATAAAGATACTGATTAACTTGACACTGATAAATTAAGTACACATGCGAGACAAACATAAAAATAAGAGAAAGGAAAATTATACAGTGAGGGTGAAAACTGAATGAGTAAAAACATCATGAGTCAACCAAAAGATGGGAAGAAAAGAGAGAAAACAGCGTAAGAAAGTTGAGCGAAACAGAAAACCCAAAATAAGATTATAGGGAGGAGGCTAAACTATAAATAATTTAAATAAAAGTCTTTTTTCAGTCTTTTTGTGTGTGTGGGGGTGAGGTACTGGGGGTGAAACCCAGGGGCCATCTACCTCTGGGCTATACTCCCAGCCCTATTTTATTTCTTATTTGGAAACAGGGTCTCACTAAGTTGCTGAGAGCTGAAGCTGACTTCAAACTTGCAATCCTCCTGTCTCAGACTCCCAAGTACTGGGATTACAGGCATACGCCACCATGCCTGGCTTCAAATATTCAGTCTTTAAAAGACAAAGATTTTCAGGGAGGATAAAACAAAATTCCATCAAATATCATTTTAAGAGATACACATAGCTGGGCGTGGTGGTGCAAGCTTGTAATCCCAGTACTTGGGAGGCGAAGACCGGAGGATCCAGGTTCGTGGCCAGTCTCAGCTACTTAGTGAGGCCCTCCGCAACTTCATAAGACCTGGTTTCACAATAAAGTATAAAAAAAAAATAGGGCCGGGGGTGTAGCTTGGAGGTAGAATGCCCCTAGGTTCAATCCGCGGTACTGCAAAAAAAAAAAAAAAAAAAAAAAAAAAAGAGATACACATAAAACACCTGGATACAGAGATCCTGAAATAAAGGGGAAGGAAAATATATTCTGAGCAAATATATCAGAAAAATTTTACTTTAAGGCAAAAAGCATTACCAGAGGTAGACTACATTACCTAAAGATAAAGAGGTTCAATGTACTAGTAATATAGCAATTCTAAACCTAATGTACAGCCGGGCGTGGTGGTGCACGCTTATAATCCCAGTACTTGGGAGGCTGAGACCGGAGGACCCGGGTTCGCAGCCAGCCTCAGCTACTTAGTGAGGCCCTCCGCAACTTCGTGAGACCCGGTTTCAAAATAAAGGATAAAAAATAGGGCCAGGGGTGTATCTGGGAGGTAGAATGCCCCTGGGTTCAATCCCCGGTACCGCAAAAAAATAAATAAGTAAAATAAAATAAACCTAATGTACCTACGAATAATATCTCAATATTGTATACACAGCAGAAATAAAAGAAAATAGGCAAATCCACAATCTTACCAGCAAATATGAACACAGCTCTCACAGTGATTGATACGGCAGCCAGAGAAAAATATCCATAAGGACAGGAAAGACTTAAACAAGATGATCAAACTTCACTTACTGGCCACATCCAGAATGCTTATACTCCAAAACCACACAGCATATTCTACTTTCAAACACACAGAACATTTATGAGACTTGACCCTGTAGGCAGCAATCTGAGCACATGTCAAAAGGCTTCAGAGACCGCCTTGTCTACAATGCAGTGAACTTTGAAAACAGAATAACTTAAATATGTTGTATACGAATATATTTAACATGAGATATATTTTAAACCCTGTGTATTTGGAGTTATGAAATATTTTTAAATAACTCATAAGCTAAAAAGAAATCATAGTGAAAACAAAACAATATAAGTTAAGGATGATAAAAGTACTACATATATAAATCTGTACACTATAACAGCTGTTCCTAAGAGGTAAGTGTATAACTTCAATGCCTACTTATTATTTTAAAAAGCTGAACGTTAGTGAGCAAACATCCAATATAAATTTGAAAAAGAATAGCATAACAAACCCCAAAAAAACAAAGAAAATAAGAAGTCAATGAAATAGAAAAATAAACAACCAATAAAAAAGCAACTAATTGAAAACTTCATTAAAATAAATAAAATAATAAAAATTAAACTAGAATAAAACATGAGTAATTTCTTCTTCTTCTTCATCTTTTTTTTTTCAGTATTGGGTGTTGAACCCAGGGGCATTCTACCTCCAAGCTAACATCCCCAGCCGTATTTTTTATTCCTTATTTTGAAACAGGGTCTCACTAAGTTGCGGAGGGCCTCACTAAGTGGCTGAGGCTGGCCACGAACCTGCGATCCTCTTGTCTCAGCCTCCCAAGTACTGGGATTACAAGTGTGAGCCACCACGCCTGGCTGTAATTTCTTCTTTAATCTGGGTATAGGAAAAAGCATTCTTACTATAAATTAAAAATCCAGATGCAATATATCAATAGATGAATTTAAATTAAAAAGTCTTTGGTATAGCAGAAATGCTATAGCAAGATACGAAAGACAATAAATGGAAGAAAATATTTTAACATATCACAACAAAGAGATAATATCCCCAATATACCTACTAATTATCACTAAAACTTTCTTAAATGGAGATGAGAAAAAAAACTGAAGCCCTATAGACATGAAAAGAGATATTAAAATGTCTTAAACATAAAAAGGTGCTCCACTTTGCTCATAGGAAGAGGAATGCAAATTAAACTACCCTGAGCTGCCACGCTCGCCTGTCACTTTGGCAAAAAAGTGATGCGTGCTTCAGAACTCACTTCAGGATGGACTCTGCAGGTGCAGTCCTGGTGGAAAAGACACTAAGCTCTGCTGGTGGGCATGAAGACCAGCCACCACCCTAGGAAAGGAAGGTGGAAGTATCTGGCAAAACTACACACATACTACCACTGAACCCAAGGACCCCACTTTGAGGACTTTCCTGGAAGACACAATAACATGGAAGTACAAGTGCACAAGGTCATTCATCACAGCACCGGCTGTAACTGCATAATACTGTAAACTACTTACAACATCCTAGCTTCACCATATGAAAGAACGGAAGCGGCACTGGACAGCAGAGAGAAAGGAAGCAGGACAATCATGATGAACGGGCATGGGGTGACTTCTGGGGCAATGGCAGAGGAAAACACAGAGTACAAACATGCAGGCGTGGACAGCTGCTCGACACGGAATGTAATCAGGGCTGCTCAAGTCTACACTTGAAAATGCTTAAAATAGCAAACTTTGTTATATACATTTTACAATAAAATAGTAAAAAAGCATATGTAGCAACATATGTTACATATATTTATGTGAGAAAGAAGGGAAAGTTTGAAAATATACATATGTCTGCTTATTTTTATAAAAAGTAGTATAGGAAGGATAATCAACAAATAAACATGCTTTCCTAGAGTGGTATGCTAGTAAACGTGCAAGTACCTAATAAACAGTCCTTGGGGGCAGAGAGAAGGCCTGCTTTGCGGTGTTGGCCAAGTTCCTTCTGTAAGCACACCCTCCCACAAGAGCAAACTACCAAAACCGAAGAGGCGGCAAGAAGACCCTCGGGAGCTGGTGAGACAGGCTTGGAACATCACTGCCACCTCAAGGGTGGGCGGGTGGCAAAAGAAAGGCTACTGCAGGATTGATTTGTTTTAAAGATAGGTGTGTATGCATGTACATGTGCTCATTTGCACACATACACACATGCATGCACACACATGCATGAACTTCCCGGCTCTGAGCACTGGGGGGTGAGAAGCAAAGACACCTCATAGCAACAAGTATGCCTAGCACCCAGACCTGGGTCTCTGATGACATTTCCACACTACAAAGAACCAGGGCCCTTCAAAGACATGGCTTATTCCAGGGTTGGTAGGTTAGGGACAAGAAGAGCTTGAAACATTATATAGAAAAAGAAGGGAAAGGTTTTAAAAAATGAGGGTGGGGAGGGAGGTTGGAAAGGAGAAAGCAGGTCTTCTACCAGGACCTAGAGCCAGCCTGAGGGGCTCCCACTGACCAAATCTAGACACTTGAGCTCCAAAATCACATGGACATGATGAATGAATGACATTAGAACAATGATGAATTAAAAAACAGGAATCCATGAAACAAAACTGATACTAGTGAGATAAGCCAATCGGGAGGAAGGGAGGGCACCCGCACACAGCAGCTAGCCAAGTCTAGCAGGCATGAAAGGGCAGAGTGCTGGAGCCGGACAAACAGCACTTGATCATCGTGATACAGGCTGGGCTAGGCAAGGAGCATCTGTGCATGCTGAAGCCAGGGGACTTTCATGAGGAGAAGGTGGGGGGCCAGAGGGGCTTCCCACAGGCAGTTAGTCATCGCAAAGGCAAGGGATGGGAATCACAGGAGGCAGAAAGACAACCCCTGACTGGGGAAGCAACCCGCATCCCCACAGGATAGGTGGACATTCTGTACCCCACGGCGAGGCACGAATGAGGGCATAATCCACAGGGGCGGTGTCCAGCGAGAATGCAAAACTGGAACCAGGTCGTGAGGAAGCACTGGACACACAAACCCAAAGGAGAGGCTGCTGTCTTTGAAAAGAGACTGTGCTCTTCAGGTGTCGCAAAAGCTACAGTTAGGCTGTGGGAAACAGCCAGATTAACAGGGACTACAGCCACATGCCAGCACAATGCAGCCCCAAGCCCAGACCGCGTCAACTCGGAGGGAAGACAAGGCATGGAGACAGCACTGGGCAGCTGACATGGTTGGCGTGCCGATGGCAGGTCAGTCTGAACCGGGCTCGGGTGGCTTGTGAGGGAGCAGCCCTGTCCTCCAGGGCCGCAGACTGCACCTCATGCTGGCGCCACCCTTCTGACCACTGCTGGCCCCTCTGCACAGCACCTGCTTGCTCTAGGTCTCTATTTTTCAGTTATTCTCTCTACTAACTCCTTTCTAGATTCTAAACATATTCAAATGGCTCCTGTGAAAACTCAAAACAAAACAAAAAAAAAAAAAACAAATGAACAAAAAACCTCTTCTAGATTCCAAACTTTCTAAGGGGAACATTTTAAAAAGCCAGCCTGCTCCTCACCCTCCATCGGCCTTCAGCAGGTCCAACCTGGCTTCCGCCCGACCTTCTCAAAGTTCCTCCTGACCGACCCCCTGACCACGCTCAAGCCAGCACGTGGACATCATTCAGTCCTGTCTCTCTATTTCCACCCCTCAACCTGGAGGAGAGGAAGCCCACTCAGGATGACGCGCCATGGGCAAAGGGGCTCTAACCCCATGCCCTCACCAACAGCAGTGACAACAAATGGTTCCATCATTGGAATCTGCACTTGGTACAATTGAACAGCGTGGAAGGGGAGGGACAAAGCAGGCCTCTGACGGGACTGTGGGCTTGCATCTGTCTGCTGCTAATGTGCCTTTGGTTTCAGCTTCTTCAGTGATAAAATGGGAGAATCAAAGACCATAGAGAATTCTAGGGATTCAGTGAAGAACTTGTGCCTGGAACACAGTAATTATGATGGAAACCATCCTCTACTACAACCATACAGGTGTTCTCGGAAAAAAACCAATGTCCTCACCAGCAGAAGCTGAAAGAAGCTGGCAGTCCTGTCTGCACCTCCTTCTCCCTGGGACTGGGCAGGACAGGGAGAGAGGCCCCTGTCTCACAGTCAGAGAAGCAGCTTAGTCAGGAAACAACCTAGCCAAGGTCACGGGACAATTAGGGAGAAACGCCAGAGGCAGGACGCAATCTCTGCATTCCCAGGCTAGAACCTGACTCCAGCAGCCCAGCCAGCTCCTACCAGAGTCCTCTCCCCAGGACTTCCGCTCACACTCGCCAGTTAATACAGGGGTGGAGAGAAGAGAAGGTGCCACGGTGTGGTCAGGTTGAGGCGTCTCTTCACCAGTTGGGAGAAAGGTAGGTAAAACCAAACATACTTGCTTGTAATGGAGAACAGAGCTGTAGATGACAACCGTGCACCTTGGAATGGGGAATGGCCAGAGCTCTGGGAATAAGGCGCAGTCCGCCCTGAAAGCCTCATTCCAGCTCAGCATTCCTGCAGTGTCACTGGCGCCCTTGTATCCAAAGATAAGGCAGCCTCCAGGGCATAACTGCCCGGTCTATGGCATCAGCACTGAGCAGGGTGGAGAAACCTGATAGGTGTCGCTGTGTCGTAGGGAAGAAAACGGAGGCCTGGGGTAAGCGAAGACACTTAACCAGGAACCGAAGCATCCCGTGCCCATGACCATGAGTGACCTTCCTGAGGGTCAGAGGACACAGACACCCTGGATTGGAGCTGAGCCTCTCCACAAATGGCCGTTCCTAACCCACCCCTTGCAAGAAGCAGCAGAAACATTCTGTGTTACCCCCAATGGATGCTTGTCTCAATGTGTCCTAGAGGTGACTTGTTCTCCTCCCACATGCCATCTCCCGTCACCATGGGACCAAGACAATTCTCCAGATCCGTCACTGTCTCCGCATGCAGTGCCGCCAGACAGCCTGGCAGCGCAGCTGAGGAGGGACAGATGAGTCATCATGAAAGACGATCGGCCCCTCACGCCAGGCTGTGATCTGATCTGCGCTCTGGAGGACAGCACTCCCAAATCCCCCTGAGAGCAAAAAGGCAGTGTGAAGCGGGCCCAGGAGGAATGGCAGCCAACCAGCAAGGAGAAGACTAAGAGGAGGAAGGGAGTAAGCCAGCGCCAGAGGCTCCCACACCCGCCGAAAGCCGAGCCTCTTCGGAGCTCTACTTTGAGCCCGGGCAAGACTACAGGACTCCTGAGGCTGCAAAGAACAGGAAAGGGCAGGGCTGGGCCCATGCTGGCAGGCCTGAAGCCTCTGTGGCCATCTGCACTATGTCCTGCACTTTGAAAGATGTGAAAATGTCCCTCCTCAGCAAGCCAAGACCCTGTAGTCTTCACTGGTCTTCCTAGGGCTGAGGCCAGGTTTCCACAAGAAGTGGTGCCCATCCCATGCCTGCAGGTACTGGTATCTTGGCTAACAGTGGGCAGGTAGGCAGTGCCCACCTGTGTCACATGGTGGCATCCAAGGGACCATGCTGGGACCACTGCCGGCAAGATTCTGGGGGACGCAGTAGGCTCAGCACACTGTTGCATAGCCTGACGGCCCCTCCACAGGAGCCAGGAGCTCCCCGGACGCATCTGTCCACTGGCTTAGATGTTGATGACACCACACTGACATCACATCTGCCTTTTTTTATTGGTGCATATTAATTATACAGAATAGTAGTTCATTGTGGCATATTTGTACATGCACACGACATAATTTGATCAACTTCACTCCTCAGCCCCGTCTCCTGCCTCCCTTTCCCCCACCCCCGCCGCTGCCCTCTATCCTTAGGCTCTCCCTTCTATTTTCATGAGATCCCATTTTTAACTTTTTCTCTCTAGCTTCCACCTGTGAGAGAAAACATACAACACTGCCTTTCTAGCAACACGGCTCTTGCTGGTCCTGTGTGGGGTAGGAATGCCCCAGGCCTTCAGTCCCCTCCTTGTCACCGTGCCTGCCTCGCACACCCGCATCACCCCTACAGCAGGCAGAGAGACTTCCCCAAATCCCTCTGCCTTCCTCCATAATAGCACGGCTTTGGCTGGGCTCAGGGTAGCCACCAGAGGACATGTGGCCCAGCCTTCGCTGCAGAGAGGTCACCATGGCACACACAGGATATGGCTGGTCCTGGACACTGACACAAGTCACCGTAGGTTGGCCTCTAAATCCTTAAAAGGAAGTTGCCCTCGGCCACCCCTCCTCCCTCCCAGGAGCAATGCACCTGTGTTCCTCTCGGCTCTGAGGTTGTGATGACAGAGAAGAGACAGAAGCCACAGGCTGAGAACGGCAGGCTACCCAAGTCCAGCCAGGGAGTGCCCTCCGATGGAAGGGTCTGGCAGAGCCAGCAGTCCACTCCTGGAACAATGACGTCATGGGAACACACGTGATCTTAGTCAAGCCAGTGTGTGTGGGGAGCTCTGTTTCAGCAGCTTACCATCCCTACTGCAGCCCCGTGGGCTCAACGCAACCCCTGCCTCTGCAGCTCAGAGCTGGGTTCCAAAAGCCCCTGGGCACTTGATGCTCAGAAGTGGACCTGGTCCCTATCAAGTCCAGAGCTTTCCCTCTCCCTGAGGCCACATGGGTGGGCTCACGCCACACCCCCACTGCTCTTGAGGGGGTGTGAACTGCTCACAGTGGACCGCTCTCTTAGTCCCCAAGCTCCATGACCACCTGCCCAGCCAATCTCTCCAAGGCTCCGGTGCCGGTGCTCACCCTCCAGCCCACACAGGCCGCCTTCTCTGAATGTGACGGTGAAAAGGAGCAACTTCACAATGAAAGAGTGGTCCTCCAGTCAGGAGAAAACCACCCAGAGAATGCAGAATTTTGGACTAAAGAGTGAAGACTGCAGGTCAGTGCATATCAACGGCAAGGGGATAAAATGTAAAGTATCTCGGGTAAAAATGAAGAACCACAGTGCATTAGCTAGAAAGAGCGAAAACACCACAGGCAGCGTCCAAGAAATTAAAAAGGAAGCTTCAACCTAAAGAAAGAAAAAGAAAATAACAGCATATGCCAAAATGAGAAATCCTGAAATAGTAAGTAAAAGTATGAATGATCAGCCGGGTATGGTGGTGCATGCTTGTAATACCAGTACTTGGGAAGCTGAGACAGGAGGATCGCAGGTTTGAAGACAGCCTCAGCAAGTAGTGAGACTCTCATCAACCTAAGTGAGACCCTGTTTCAAACTAAACATAGAATAGAGCTGATGGGGTACAATGCCCCTGGGCCCAATCTCCAGTACCACAACAACAACAAAAATATGAATGGTCAATATAACTGAAAGTTTTTTGGAAGAAAAAAATTTGAAATGAAGACATTTGACAAATCTTCCTAAAAAGCTAAAACATTAGAAATAAACAGGACACAACTACCAATAAGAAGACCTAAAGACTATAAGAGCAAAACATATATACACATTTACCTATGTGCCTGAAAACTTGCCTGAAATGGGCTAAACTCGAAGAAAACAAAAACCAAAAACGTTGGTGTATATACAGAAATGTGTGTGAGTCAATTAACACAGCAGAGGTTGCACAGGCCGTCAAATGACCCAGAGGCTCTGACGGAGAAACTCTGTCAAACAGGAGACCATCAATGTCACTTTTCTAAGTAGAGGAGAAGAAAATTCATTGCTTAAGTATAAATAGAAAAGCAGGGGAAGTTTCTCAAATCATATTATAGAAGCAAGCTATCACTTACATGATTCCAAAACCACATAAAAAATCAGAATAGAAGCATAAAGAGTGCTCTCAGGCTAGCCCTGACCCTTTCCCTCACAGGAACCCTGACAGCAACCCTAACCCTGAACTTTACAACAGCCCAACACAAGCCCAGCCCCAGCTCTAGAACTGACCTTAACTAAGCCCTAGCCCTAGCCCTAATCTAGTTCCAATAAAATATGGGGAGTACATTACAATTGGACAAATACTAAAAAGCATAAAGAAGCCCTAACAGACTTGAGCCCATGAGTCCACATTTGGAATTTCATCAGTGGAGCTCAAAACATTAAGAGATAAAAGGGGAAAATCATGTGAACATCTTCATAACCACAAATAACAAATTCAACTTTCATTCTCAATTAAAAAAACAAACAACAAATAGCAAAAGCTTCACTCTGTAGCTTAGTGAAGAATGTTTAGCAGACAGCTCCAGCAAGCATACTTCGTGGTGAAAGCCTTTGGATCAAATCAGGAATAAATCAATATTCAACCAAAACCCCTCTTGCAACAAAAAACATTTAACACATGGTCACATGAAAATATATAAAAAACTGATAGTCTTCCTACATGCTATTAGATATTTGATAAGTAAAATAGTAAAAAGCCAAATTACAATATCAATGACACAAATATGTTGGAAAAGAGCTCAAAAGTGAAAACTTAAGAAAGGCTAATGGAATCCACGGAGAAACAAACGGGCTCCCTGTAACTGAAACTGAGTATCACCAGCAGGGACACGGTGTCAACTGTTTACAATTTGAACTGCAGGCTCGGTCCATTCGGAAGCACATCTCAACATGATTAACATCATCCTAAAGTTCATCTAGAAAGTAAGGAACCCAGAACAGCCAAAATGTTTTCTTAAAATGGTGGGTGGGGCGGAGCCAGGCATGGTGGTGCACACCTGTAATTCCAGTAATAGGGAGGCTGACATTGGAGGATCGCAGGTTCAAGGACAGCCTTAGCAACTTAGTGAGACACTGTTTCAAAATAAAAAGCAAAATAGGGCTGGGTCTAGCATAGATGTAGAATGCCCCTGGATTCAATCCCTAGTACCAAAAGAAGGAGGAGGAGGAGAAGGAGGAGGAGGAGGAGGAGGAGGAGAGAATATTGTGTATGTATGTGTGTGTGTGTCTTTAATAGACATGCAAATATGCCATAAAACCAAAATAATTAAA
Source organism: Glis glis (assembly GCA_004027185.1). NCBI lineage: Eukaryota > Metazoa > Chordata > Mammalia > Rodentia > Gliridae > Glis > Glis glis. The sequence continues at coordinate 49,793 of PVJS01000703.1, read as the reverse complement.
GCGGTGTACCAGCATGACAGGCAGATCAGTGAGGGACTATGATAAACATACAAGACAAAGGTAGCAGTACAAGTCACTGGGAAAACAAAGTATTATTCAATAAATGATGTTTTCAATACTTATAAGAAAAAATAAGTTACATCTTTGCCTAACAACATATATACAAGTAAATGCCAAGTGGGTTACATACATAAACAAACAAAAAAAGTGCAAAGTGACTACCCACATTTCAGTGTGGGAAAGGGTTTTTTTTTATTTTTATTTTTTATTTATTTATTTTTTATTTTTGTGGTACTGGGGATTGAACCCAGGGGCATTCTACCTCCGGGCTACACCCCCAGCCCTATTTTTTATTCTTTATTTTGAAACAGAGTCTCACTAAGTTGCAGAGGGCCTCACTCAGTAGCTGAGGCTGGTCGCCCGGCTGGGAAAGGGTTTTCTAAATGTAAACTCAATAGAGATGACACCACAAAGTAAAGCATTGATGAAACTGTCCAAAAGGCCGCTCAGATGAAAAGGCAAACGGTGCACGTGGGGCACGTACTGCCACAAACATCAGAGCAGAGCGGCATCGATGAGGAGAGGGTGCCAACACGGCACGAAAGGGGGCTCCGCTGCTAGACAGCTAAACCTGCACAGGCGAAGTCTGCGGCTCTGCTTTGAGGTGCCGATGACACCATGCCCCACGTTCCCAGGGGTGCCACAGCACAGCCCGGAGCTGGCCTGGAGCTGGCATGAACTAGCATCCCTAGACCAATCTGGCAATTCCACTCAGCGCCTCTTTTAGACATCCGTCTCTTCTGACCCGGGAATTCTACGTGCAGGAACACGGCCTGCGGAGGAGGCAAGCTCATGTGCTCTTGTCACCTCGCTACTACAGATGCAAGTGACAAATGAGGGGAAAGTAAGCAAAAGGGCAAAACCCAATAAAACCATGCTCACTTAGAGTCCCACAGAGGAAATTATGCAACCTTCCAAAATGGTTCAGCCTAGGCTAGGTGGAACGTTCTGCAGAATGCTAGGCAGCAGAAAAGCAGGGCACAAACATGTGTAACCATTTTCATCCCTGAGACACATGGTCTGGCATGAGCGCCTCGGCAGCCCTGAGCGCCAGACAAGAGCTGCTCCGACCAGTGGGGGTCACGAGCAGAGCAGGGCGGGGCAGGACGGGCCAGGAGAGTGAAGTCGAGGAGCCCCAGAAAGGATGCCCTGCACAAAGGGGAGTTACCGGCCTGGCTGAAGAGCTCAGGCGGCCTCAGAGAACCAAGACCCTGGATTCTGCAGGCGTGGGCGCAGGGCAGGAACGAGGTCCCGCTGCGGAGGACCAGATGGCAACTGGGAATGAGTTCTGCCCTGGAGGAGCAGGAGCAATAGAAAGGAGCTCAAAGGACCTAGTTTCATAGTTTTTTTTCCCTAAAACAATATTTTCTATATTTCCTTCTAATTTTCATTTTTCATAGAATTATAAATGTGTACAGCTTTAAAAACAGAATAACTCTACAAAGCTTATCATGAAAAGCTTTGTGGTGGCACACGCCTGTAATCTTAGTACTTGGGAGGCTGAGACAGGAGGATCACAGGTTCGAGGACAGCCTCAGCAACTTAGCAAGCAACTTAGTGAGACTCTATTTCAAAATAAAAAATTGAATAGGGCTGGGGCTGCGGCTCAGAGGTTGAATACCCCTGGGTTCAATCCCTAGCACCAAAAAAGGAAGGAAGACAATGCTTCCCCCTTCCCGACCACCACCTTGCTTCCGTGCGGCAGATGACTGTCCTCTCAGCTCCTCATCCTCTTTGGGTATTTATCTATCTTGGTATTGGTAATTACCAAGTTGGTGTCACTCTTCTTGCCTTTGCAATGTCATGTGTCACCTATTAACTGCCTGCTCTAGAGGATCAGTTAACTCTCCTCAGCTCCATCTCCACCTCCCCATCCTCACCTGCTGCCAGTCCTGTCCCCTACTACAAAGCTGGCTCACTCCTCTCCAGGCTCAGCCAGGGGTCAACCACCTTCTGACCCCCACACACCAGGAACATCCTCCGACCTCCTGGGATGCTCGCCTCACCCCGCCAGTCGCCCCCCTCCACCCATCCCCAAGTTTCCAGAATCAGGAACCACTGAGGCGCAGCCCCACTTTCAGCCTGGGACAGTGCCCCGCTGTGCCCAAGGCTCCCAGGTCCCCTCCAGGGCAGGCAACCAGGGGGGAGGGGGTGAGCAGCTGGCTACGTCTCAGACAGGCTTTCCTCCAGTTTCCCATTTCAGCCCCATCCTTACTACCTCTCCCCATTCCCAGACGTACACGGCAGTGCCATTCCCTAGACTTAGAGGGGGAGGCAATATAATCTCCCCAACACACACGAAACACACATGCACAAACACACACCACACACCTAAACACATGCTCACATCTGCGTATGCACATGTACCACACACATGCACACATATGCATATACACACATGCGCCACACACCCACCACACACATGCACCTCTAGGCATACCACATACAGTGGACACAAACACACATGCACAGAGATACATACCACATGCATACACATACAGACACCAGGCATACCCACCACACATGTGCATGTACACGCGTGCCCCTCAGCTTTTTGTTTTTCAGTCTGCTATGTCCACATTCATCCCCCTTCCAACTTCCGAGGTTCTGTCATTTCCTCTCTCAATTTCTTGGTGACATCTATCTTTCAAAAACATGTTACCTGTCATTTTAGTGGGGTTTTAAGAGGAAGCTGAGGTCACCGTGAATGCAATCTGCCAAGTGGGCTAAAAATCAAGGATCACGGGAGGAAATGTTTTATTGTAAGATGGGTGCTTGAGTCACCCTGGGTGCTGGCAGAAGTGGTTTACCAGTGAGCGGGGTGTGAGAGACAGTGGCCCCAGGGGTGGCAGGAACAAGTCCTGAGGAAACAGGAGGGTGGCCTTGCCCAGGATAAGAGCAGGGAGCTCTGCAGTACAGGAGCAGAAAGGGCCGGAGGAGCAGCAAGGCCCCTGGTATGGAGGACAGCACAGAGAAGTGCAGTCGCCAGTTGAACCTGACATCTGATCAGATGGGAAATCCGAGGAAGAGGAAGCAGGTGCAACAGAAGGCCCTCCAGTAGAGTGAAGGGCCAGGGAGGTGCTGCAGGGCCCAGGCAGAGCCCTGTGCAGAGTCACGCCCGGGTGAGGAGCCCAAGGAGAGCCCAGTCTGCACGGCTGCGTGGTCGCCCCAGAAACACTGCTCCTTCTGCCTACTGGACATGAGGACTCACACAGAGACATGAAGAGTATGCATAAAGTGACTACCGGGCTGACAAAGATGGAGTGGGTCACCAAAAGGGCAGGGACAGGAAGGGGGACAATCGCTCTGAGGCCTCTGCTTGGAAGGACAGTCACTGGGGCCTGCTCTGTCAGTTCCTCTGCACAAACTAATGCTAAGTAGAGGTGCTAATTAGAGGTGAGTTATAAAAAGGGTTTTTTTTCCCTCAGATTTTCCAAATGTCTCAATTCTACAGTTCTTCGTCTTAGAGTAATGAGTGTCTTCGCTTCTGCATGGAGGACCGCGTTCATCTCACTCTAAGGACATGGGGAAAGTTTTTGGAGACATAGGAATGGAAAACCAAATGCTTCCAAAGCCAATGTCTCCCCTGGGAAGCATCCACGGCAGATGAGCTCCGCTCTGGTTCATAGCACCACCCAGGAGTCCCACAGGAAGCAACTGCAGGACCCAATCAACGTCACATGGAAGTAGAGCCATTCTGTTCCCAGCAGCTCGGTGCTCCTAACAGCTCCCTCCCCACCTGCACAAGAGGCCACAGGTGCCCTATAAAAAGCTCCCTGCCTTTGCTGAACTAAGGCCTCAGGGAACTTCCAGACTCTGCCTGCTGCAGCTCTGCAGAACGCATTTGCTTCCAGTCTAGATGGCCCCGCTGCACTGCTCCTCTCAGCCTGGCCGCTTTGGGCCATGGCTGGCTTCCGGCCTGCTGAGCTGCACAGCACAGACAGCTGGGGTAACGATGGCAGGCCCCAGTCCAGCAGGCTGGCTAATTTCCAAAACTTCAGGCCAGGTCAGAACTCAAGTCCCCCATCTGTCAGGAGGAAGAACTTGGACGACACCAAAGTCTGAGGGAAAAGAGGCACAGCACATAAAGGGTGTCGTTTATTTGTCTGAGTTCCAGAGCCCTTCCCTTGAGATTTCTGTGAAAATTAGATCCAGATTTGCACAATTATAAAGTTGGTCCCAAGGCAATAGGGATTTGGATGTCCTTTAAGAAGCAGGTATCATAGTAGCTCTAGTATATATAAGTAAATAAATGCAACCTAGCACAGAAAGAAAGACGGCAAGCCAGCTCCCTTCTCGCACTCCTCCTGCCATGGTCTATTCTCAGCCCCATCTCCCTGCAGACTGACAGCAGCCCTCGGGCTAACCTGTAAGGCCTCTGACATGTCCCCTGCTGCCACCCTGACCTTGTTCCTACCCCACCCCTCGCACTCTCTGCTCCTGCCACACTGGCTCCTGGTGGCTCCGTGAACACGCCAGGCATGTCTGCCACAGCCTCTGTTCCAACTCCCTGGGTCTGGCACCCTCCACCCACCACACCCCTGGGCTCACTCCTGCGCCTCCTGCAAGGCCTCAGACACCCCCTCCCAGGGGCAACCCTGCACGATGCCCGCATGGCACTAGCATCCCCACTCCTCCTTCTTTGCTTTCTCCACAGCCGTCCTCACCACATGCTATGGGATGTATTCTCTGACTGCACACATGTTTTGATTCCCCCCACAAAGATGTCAGGATGCTGGAGGAGTGCACAGCATATTCCTGGCACGCCACGCACATCTACTGAATGGATGCAAGAACAGCCTTTGTTCCAGCAATTTGCTAATAAGAACACTCCTCTGTGGAAAACAGTCAGGACCCCGGTGCTCCATCATAAGCCCCCAATCCCTCACCGCCATCTCTCCGGGGACTGCTGAGTGAATGACGGCCCTGCTGCAGGCAGCAGCTCTTGCAGGGCAGTGGACTATGCCTGCAGTGCTCTCAAGGGGGCCTGCAGAGCTCAGAAGAGCTGCCACCAAGCCCACTGGAGAGCCCAGCATCACATCAGCAAGGCAGCTCCCTCCTGTCCTACCATGTGCAGTCAGACCCCAGCCCCGCCATTTGCAACCAAGGCAACCTGAGCGAGTTACTTCAGTCTCCAGGCCTCAGAAGGTGGGTAGAATAGCAATACCCATCTCACAGGGCACCAGGAGGGCTAAGCCTGTGTCTACACGTGAAATATTCAAATCAGCATCCCGGCAGAAATCAAGAACTTCATAAACATTAGCCACTATTATGGCTACATTAGTTCTCCACACAAGACTGCTTAAAAACACATTTCCTGCTGAAAACTTTTTGAAAATCACTTTTATAAGCTTTAGAAAAAGAAAGACATGGGTGTGCTGGGGGAGGGGGAATGGGGATTGAACCCAGAGGTATTCAACCTCTGAACTACACCCCTGGCCCTTTTTATTTTAAAACAGGATCTCAGCCGGGCGTGGTGGCGCACGCTTGTAATCCCAGTACTTTGGGAGGCAGAGACCAGAGGATCCAGGTTCGCGGCCAGCCTCAGCTCTCTCTCTGTCTCTGTCTCTGTCTCTGTCTCTCCCTCTCTCTCTCTATCCTTAGTGAGGCCCTCGCAACTTCGTGAGACCTGGTTTCAAAATAAAGTATAAAACAGGATCTCACTAAGTTACAGCAACCTGGCCTCGAACCTGCGATCCTCCTCTCTCAGTCTCTCAAATACTAGGATTATAGGCATGTGCCACTGCAACAGCTAAGAAAGACATCTTAAGGTTAATTTTGAAAGGAATCATTTCAAGGTAGTTTTGCAAAACTGAAGTCAGGGCCACATTGTAGCATCTAGTCAGATCTGTGCTGCTGCATGCCAGACAGTCCTTTCTGCAGATGTCACCCATCCACGCCGTGGCTACAAGCACCATCATGACCACAGTGCATGCTCACCGCTGTCGGGCCAGAGCACTGCTAGACACAGGTACAAAGACACGTGTCTGCTCAAAGCAGCTGACTGACACACAGGACCCGGTAGACCACTTGGTCAGTTAGCTTTGGAAAAGAAAGGTTAACAAAAGAAGAGGATCTTTAACACCCATTTATGTTAAAAACACTGAAGAAATTAGGGATAAAAGAAACTTACCTCACCATCAGAAAGGTAATATATGATAAACTCAAAGCCAGTATCATGCTGAACATGGAAAAGCTGAAAGCATCGCCGTTAAAATCGGGAACAAGACAAAGATGTCCACTATCAATTCAATATAGTTCTTGAAATCTTAGCTAGAGCAATTCAACAAGAGAAGAAAATTAAAGGGATACAAATAGGAAAAGAAGAACTGAAATTATTTGTTTGAAAATGACATATTCTATCCTTAGAAGACCCAAAAACTCAACCAGAAGACTTTTAGAGTTGATACACAAATTCAGCAAAGTAGCCAGGTACAAAATCAACTTACAAAAATCAATAGTTTTTCTATATACCAACTGCAAATCCACTGAGAAAGAAATCCAGAAAACAGCCTATTCACAATAAGCTAAAAAAATAGGACTAAATCTAACCAAGGAGGTAAAAGACCTCTACAATGAAAATTACAGGATGCTGAAGGAAGAATTTGAGGAAGGCCTTAGAAAATGTTAAGATCTATCCTCTTCTTGGATAGGCATCATTAATATTGTCAAAATGGTCATTTTATCAAAAGCAATCTATAGATTCAATGCAATCCCTATTAAAACACAAACATCATTCTTCACAGAGCTATAAAAAAAAACAGTCCTAAACTTCATATAGAAAAGCAAGAACCGAGAATAGCGAAAGCAATCCCAAGCACTAAGAACCATGTAGGAGGTATCATAATATCTGATTTCAAATTCTACTACAGGGCTATAGTAACAAAAATAGCATGGAATTGGCACAAAAACAGACACATAGACCACTAGAATAGAACAGAAGATATAGGGACAAATTCTCACACCTAGAGCCGGTTGATTTTCTGACAAAGGTGACAGAAACATATGCTGGAGATAAGACAGTCTTTTCAATAAATGGTGTTGGGAAAACTGAATATTCATGTGTAGAATAATGAAGTTAGACCCCTCTCACTCACCCTACACAAAAGTCAACTCAAGATGGATCAAAGAGCCAAAAATTAAACAAGAAACTCTGCAATTACTAGAAGAAAACGTAGGTCCAACTCTCCAACATACAGGCACTGGTAAAGACTTCCTCAGCAAGACTCCTAAATGTCAGGAAATAAAATCAAGAATCAATAAATGGGATGTCATTAAATTTAAAAGCTTCTAAGCATCAAAGGATACAATCAAGAGTCTGAAAAGAAAGCCTACAGATTGGGAGAAAGTCTTTGCCAGCTACTCCTCTGATAAAGGACTAATATCTAGAATATATAAAGAACTACATATCTAGACATCTAGAACTAATAATACCTAGAATATATAAAGAACTAAAAAAAACCCAAAAAAGCAAATAATTAAATAGTGGGCTATGTAATCAAATAGACACTTCTCAAAAGAAGAAATACAAATGGCCAAAAAATATATGAAAAATTTTTCAACATCATTAGATCAGGGAAATGCAAGTCAAAACCATCCTGAAATTCCATCTAACTCCCATTAGAATGGTAATCATCAAGAATACAAACAATAACAAATGCTGGTGAGGGTGTGAGGAAAAAGGAACTCTTATATACCATTGGTGGGATTGTAAATTAGTACAATCACTATGGAAATCAGTATGGAAGTTCCTTAAAAGACTAGGAATGAACCCACCATATGACCCAGCCATACCACTCCTCAGTATCTTTCTAAAATATTCAACATCACAGCAATCAGAGAAATGCAAATCAAAACTACACTGAGATTCCATCTATCTCCAGTTAGAATGACAACTATCAAGAATACAAATGATAATAAATGCTGGCGAGGATGTGAGGAAACAGGAGCCCTTATCTGTTGATGGGAGTGTAAATTAATATAGTCACTATGGAGATCGGTGTGAAGGTTCTTAAGACTGCGAATGGAACCACCATATGACCCAGCTATACCACTCCTGGGTATCTTTCCAAAGGAACTGTAGTGCTGCATGCATATCCATGTTTATAGCAATACAATTCACAATGCCAGATTATGGAACCAGCCTAGGTGTCCGTCAACAGATGAATGGATTACAAAACTGTGGTATATACATACAATGGGATTTTACTCAGCCATAAAGAAGAACAAAAGTATGTCATTTGTAGGAAAATGGATGGAACTTGAACAAAGTATCCTAAGTGAGATTAGTCGTCTCAGAAAGTGAGGGTTGTATATTTTCTATCATATGTGGGATTGTAAATTAGTACAACCTAGAGAGAAATTAGGAAGCAAAAGGGACTTCAGATAAATGAGGAGAGCCACTAGTAGAATAGTGGAATGGGATTTGGGGAAGGAGGAGGGAAGGGGGAAAAGGAGACAATGAAGGAAACAGTTCAAATAATGCTATGTACATATATGAAGTTATTAATACCAATCACAATAATGTGTACAGGGAGGGTGAGGGAGCAGGGTGGGATCTGAAGGGAACCACACCAAGTACTGTGTGTATGTATGTTTAGATCACTCTGAACCTCATTATAATGTGTACATACTTCCAGGAGTGGTGGCGCATATCTGTAATCCCAGTACTTGGGAGGCTGAGACAGGAGGATCACAAGTTTAAAGCCAGCTTCAGCAACTTAGTGAGACTCTGTTTCAAAATAAAAAATAAAATAAGGCTGGGAGTGTAACTCAGAGATAGAAGGTCCCTGGGTTCAATCCCTAGTACCACTAATAACAATAACAACAACAACAATAATAATAATATATAAATACAATGCACCAGTAAAAGTGTATTTTAAAAAACAATTGAAGTTAGAATACTATAATTATACATGCATACCCATGTTTAGAGCAGTACAATTCACAATAGCCAAATTATGGAACCAACCTACGTGTCCGTCAACAGAAGAATGATAACGAAAATGTGAAGTATACACACAATGGAATTTTACTCAGCCATAAAGAAGAACAAAATAATGTCATTTGTAAGAAAATGGTTGAAACTAGAAAATATTGGCTAAGTGAGATCAACCAGTCTCAGCAAGTCAAGGGTTGTATGTTTTCTCTCATATGTCAAAGCTAGAAAGAAAATAGGAAAGGGACTTCAGTCAAATGAGAAAAAACAGTAAAATAGTGGAAGGGGACTGGGAGAGGGAGGTGGAGAAGAGAAAAACAAAGACTGAGGAAGGGAACAATTCAAATAAGATTATGTCCATACATAAAGGTGTCACTACCAATCCCTATACTAACCAATCTCTATACTAATGTATATATAGAGAGAGGAAGAGAGGGAAATTCACCAAGTGATGTGTGCATGTACGTTTGTATAACTTTGGATCTCACTATGATGCATAATTACAATGCACCAATAAAAGTATAAAAAAAAGAGGAGGCTCTTGGTTCTGTTTAGATCGTGGTTCTGCAGAAGGGGAAGGAAAGCGCAGGCCACTCACACCACTACTGTACCTGACCTGCCACAGGTCCTCGTGTGCCCTGACATGAAACCAGGCATGAAGGACCAACAAGACACTGGCCTGGCATGCAAGCAACACTTTAAAAATCAACTTATGTAAAAAGAATTGCTAGGTCTAAAGACATAATAGAGCATTATAGAAGCATTGTTTACAGCGAACCATGTAAAACTCTCCACCATAGATGGTCCTGCAAACAGTTTAAAAAATAATTAAAATTAGAAATCATAGGTGGAAACAAAGCCAAAGCCTGAAGTCACGATCATCTATCACCTTAAATTTCAAATTTTATCAAACCAAGGTAATTTATTAAAAGAATTTATAAGTCAGTTATTTGAAGGACAAAAGCAGGTTCCCATAGAAAGAATTCCATAAAAGTGATTGATTCTAATCTGGGTCTGAACTTAAAGGAGACTGATAAAGGCTGAAGACCCTAGCCTCCCCATCCTGACCCACAGTCCTATGCCTGCCTAAAGTCTGAGGCAGGATCCTCAAATCCCTGAGTCTGTGAGAATTGGCAGGGAGAAGAACCCAGCAAGGTCAGATGGGCCAGCCCAGGACACCCACAGGGCCTCAGCCCCACTCTGCAGAGCACTTCACCTTGAGGACAGCACCAAGGCCCCCACTGCACACACACCAAATGCCTGCGACAGCCAGAGGGCCTCTGTCCAGTGATGCCTGAAGACTGCAGGACACAATGTCCACCTACAGCCAGATAGAGATAGAGGCAGGCTGGCTGCACTGACTCCCACTTTAGACGGTTAAAATCACACAAAATACACAAACATGGGACGACAGGCTGCACAGAATGGTGATCCTGAGAGAAGGGAAGCCAATATAGTGCATGCTGTGGTCGCCCGGCCCACAGCTGAGGAGAGCTTCCACAGCACAGGCAAAGCAGAGGAACTCTTAGCAGAGGGAGGAGACAGAGCTGAGAAGTCAGGAAGGCAAAGACAGCTCAAACCAGAGGCCCAAGAATCAGAAAGAAAAGAGCTGTGCAAAGAACCATCCTGGGAGGCGAGACAGGATCCCTTGGGTTTCCACCTGGACACTGATCGAACTTGTTGAGTAAGTGAAACACTTGAAGCCAGGGGAAGAACCAACAGACAGAAAGGGACAAATGATAGCCATGGTGCTCAAGGACCTGGGAAGAGTCTGTACGCCCAGCCTAGACTGGAGAAACCGTGTAGCATGGGGACAGTGGGCCCTTATTGGAGCAGTATTACCTCTGCAGTAGGGTCCCATAACACCAGACTAAACTGGGGCCCTAAAAAAGGCTCTACCCAGCAAAGTTTAACAGTAAGCCAGCAAAGGGTCTAAACTTCTCAGGTCACTCAAATGCATTCCAAAAACATTTGAATGAACATAGAATTCAACAATAAAGAAGCATGAAAATACACCTCATAATGTTAGTAGTTGATCAATAAGCAATGAACCCAGAAATTACACAGAGATCATTAGCACACAAAGACATTACAATGGCTATAATAAATACATTGCATATACTCAAGACAGAGGAAGCATCAAATGCTAAGGACAGACAAGAAAAACATTTTATAAGCCCTGAATCAAACGTCTAGAGATGAAAAGTACATCTGAGGTAAAAAATACACTTGGGTGGATTAACATCACCTTAGACACCACAGAAGAGATGAGTCAAAGCACAGACGAAACTGTGTAGATAGAAACTACACGAAATAAAGCACCGAGACAGAATGATTCCCTCTTCCCAGAAGCAGAGACATACTGCAATTGGAAAACCAGGAAGAGGGGTGGGTAAGGCCAAAATATACTTAAAGAAATAATGACAAAATTTTTGAAAATTATGAGCCAATAATACATAGATCCAAGAAGGTCAACAACCAGAAGAAAATAAGAGGGAAATGAAACCACAGCATATCATAATCAACGAACTAAAACAAAAATCTTAAAAGCAGCCAGAAAAAAAATCAACCCTGCTCATTAACTACTCTTGCCACAAAAACAAACAAAAAAGGACAACTGTGTGAGAGGAAGGGTATGTCACCTTTCTGCCATCCATATGTATCCCACACTGTCATGTTGTGCACCTTAAATATACACACTAAAATATATTTAACAAATGAAACTGTGTATAGAGGGACAAAAACAGACACGGTGGACAGAGGACCTCTCAGAAATCATAGAAGCCAGCAGCCAGCAGTATGACACCCCTAAGTGATGAAGGGAAACTGTCGCACGGAACATTAGACACAGTGAATGTTTAAAACACAAAAGTAAAATGACGGCTTTCTCAACAAACAGTAAAAGAACTCATACTCCAACCCACCTGAACTACAAATGACGTTACAGGAAGTCCACAATACCAAAGGAAAGGTTCAGAAGGAAAGTGAAAGCACTGGAAACAGAAAATACAGAAATAGAAAAGCCTTTGTTCTTAATTTTTAAGATTTTTTTCAAAGATAACAGACCATTTAAAGCAAAAATAGTGGCAATGTATTCTGGGGTCTCTGACAATGGAGAAGTAAAATGGCAGAACAACAATAACATGAGGCCAGAAGTAAGATGGAGACCAACTGCGTGTCTGTTATCTGAAGTGCAAGACCAAATCCTTTACTCCCTCTCACCCCAAACCTGACCCTCCCCTCAGCATCCCACCCGAGTCACCCTCCCTGACCCGCCTGTCAAGCCCCATGCTCAGCAGCTCCCCCCGGAGTCACCTCTGTGCCCCATAACTGACACAGTCCCAGCACCAAACCTGCTCTCCTCTCGCCTTCCCTGTAGCCGGAATGTGCGAGCCCTTGAAAGTGGGGCATGCGCTCACACTGCCCTGCACCAAGGGCTGACACCAGACCTCCTCAGCCACCATCTGTCTGGTAACCCTGCCCTCCTGGCCGCCTCTCCCCAGTCACCCCTCACCCTGCAGCTGTCTGTCCTTTCTCTTCTTCCATTCTACTAAACCCATCCCATACCTGGGCGTTCCTCCTGCCTGGGACACACAGCTGGTTCCTTCCTGTCACCGGCTTGGCCACAGCCTCTTCACAAAGGCCTCCCCTGACCACAGGCCAGGCAGACCCCATTATTCCTGGGCAGTTTTCCTCTTCTCAATCATCTAGCACACGTCCACTGCACTTTGAAATCATTTTCTTTGGTCTTAGTCCCTCATCCCCCCTTAGAAGTAAGCCCCACAGTGGCAGGGACCTCATCTGTGTGCCCCAGGCCATCCCCCAGGACCTGGAAGAGGGCTTGTGAGAGACAGTTTCTCAGCAGATGCTGGACAGGGGCACAGGCGAATAGATGAAGACAGGCAGCTGCTCAAGGGAGCCAGTATGCAGGATGGGGCCCCCTCCCTAAGGGAGGATGCTGAAGAAAGAGAGAACTTCAGGAGGAAGTTTGCTAGGAGGCCCAGGCCATGCTTGCCTCTATACCTGTGGGTCCTCTCTCTTTTTTGAAAATCACAGAATAAAACAGACTTTTTGGATGGAGTCGGGAATATTGTGCCTATCACAAGACATGTGTAATTCACGAACGTGAACGTGAGCCGTCATCTGCTCAGGGTGCAGGTGCTACATGAGTGCAGGCAGCCAGGAGAGAGCTGCTACTGACTGACCTGGGCAGACAGGGACCCAGAGCCCAGGACCTCACAGTGTGTGGGTTTGAGAGCACACCCAGCATCACAAGGGAAAACACACCCCCAACAGAATGCAAACACAGACTAGTGGCAAGGTAAAAGAAACAGTGAAATGTTATACCTTTGGGGATTCAACCATGGCACAAACAGCAGTCTTACTTGGGCTCTCATCTATAACTTTTCTACTTTTAGGTACCCAGGAATTTCACAGAATCTATAGAATTCTAGCCAGAGCATGTGCCAAGAGTAGAAACACTCCTTACGGAGGGACAGTTCTGTCCTCCTACAACCCACTCGCCCTCATTCCACCAACCTAAAACAGACAGCTGTTGGAGGAGGGTTTCTTCTAGACCCACTGAGAACCCCCTCCCAATGCCAGGTGTCCCCTACCTTCACTTCCCCTACCATACGAGCCCACGCACCCACACATCGATGACCCTTGTCGTTCTCACACTTGCAATGACACTGCTAACATCCTACACCAGTTTTAATGTTCGTGTTGTGACAGGGCTGGGGGTCCTTCTGACATGCAGTACAGGTGGGCTTCTGGGGCTGCCCCATTGGGAGAGGATGAGAGAGTGGTATGCAGAGACCAGTAGAAAATGGGAGCAGCACCCATGGATCACCCTGTAGACTGCTTTAGCCCACCACTTCCAAAGACTATGTTTTGATGTCTTAGAGTTATGCAAGTGGTTCTGCAGCTGGGCACACCTGGAAGCGTGGCTCCTAGAAGTCTACTCATAGGTCCCATTTTTGCTAAATGTGTCTACAAGGGCTTAGACTTTGACAGGTCTTGATGAAGGAAGATGAGCAAATGCTACTGTTTTTATTTAAAAACTGAAGCAGACCACAGCAAGGATTTGACTTCGGGAAGAGGGTGGCTTTGACTAAATTCCTCCAGGTCTGGGGACAGATGTCTCATTGGCTTGCCCCTGCAGTCGAGAGTGCTGAGAGTCCTACAGTGCCGACGAGAAGCAGAAGGTGGGGTCAGTGGACCTGAACAGGGCGCCGTGGGAGGACAGGCACAGATGATCCAACTCAATTCTCATCACAGAAGCACCAGTGAAAATCCCCCAAGTACTCAGCACTCTTGGGGATGGTCTCAGCAGAAAGAAGGGCATAGTCAGAGGGTGAGCTTCTTCCTCCTCCACTTCAAAATAGAACATCGTGAGGCCAATGCACGGCACTGACACCGCTGACGAGGCTGGAGGGTGCAGACCCCGCAGGCCCCACCTTCCCAGGGCCTCGTATCACCCTGCATGGCCCTACTCTCCATCCGGACACCCAGGACTGTGAGATCCCTCCACACAAGTTCAGTGTCTCCCCACACACCTGCCTGCTCCCAGGGAAGGTGTGTTTTTTATTTCATTTCCTATTTAAGATAGATCATACTTCAGGTAAGTGTGAGCATAGATATATACACCCATGTTTCAATCTTTTTAAAATTATATTGATGGGCTTTATTCATGATCAAATGGCAATAATTTATAAAAGAATTTTCATTTCAATGTCAGTACATGGACTTACTAAATTAAAATTTAAACTTCATTACTGTTACTTTCCTAGTTCTTTGAATGGTTCACTCTCATCACCAGAATCAGACACAGGGAGTCTGTCTGGCCTCTCACAGGGTATTGAAGTTGCCTAAAATACATCTACTGGACTTTCCAGACAACTCCAGGATGGTAATCAATCAGTGATGAGATCGGTGCCTCAGAACCTCCCGGGACAGCAGGACCCCTGCAGAGGCAGCCCGGCAGGGACAGCAGGCCATTCGCTCCGACTCTGCTCTCCATGACAACTGTGGGCCCTCTGGTTGCAGAACACACTCCTGCCCTCTGTGTACAAAGCTTGGAGAACAGAGAAAGTGCAAGAAATACATCTAAAATTACCTCCAATTCTCACAGCAGTAGTGTATATTTTCTCCTCACACTTTCTCATTATAACATCTACCTATTTTTAAAACAAAATGACGTCAATTATATGTTCTCTCAGAACAAGGTAGTATATCTATACTGCAACATTTGTAGAAAATGTTCACAACAGTTTGCTCGTTGCCTTCTAATAATGTGTACTGATATTCAAAGGAATCTGTCTATGAAAACCAAACATCTATTTGAGATTACTTGGATTGCTTTTATGCTTAGAAAAATGTTTCTGCAACTCAAAGATCAGATTAATATTCACATGGTTCTTCACCAGTAATAAAAACATCTTCTTTCTCTTATGAGTATAAAAGTGATATATGATCATTGAAGAAAATTTTGAAAATTCAGAAATGTAAGAAATAGAGATCAGCAGTGATCACAGGTCTCAGAAACATACTCTAAGCCTTTGGCTTTATCTCCTGAGGCCTTTAAAATACGCCTGCACAAACATACATGCGCACAAGCATGCATGTGCACATATATACACGTATATTACATTTTATTACATTCTATTGACTTTGTGTGTGTGTGTGTGGTACTGGGGATTGAACACAGGGGCACTATACTACTGAACCATAACCCCAGCCCATTTCATTTTTTGGTTTGAAATGGTCTTGCTACATTGCTGAGGCTGTTCTTGATTCTACAATCTTCCTGTCTCAGCCTCCCAAGTACTTGGATTACAGGTGTGTGCCACCACACCCAGTCTAGTGACCATTTTTACATATACTATTGACTTATGTGCTAGTGTTCTGGGTGCATTTTTTCATGACATGAATCATTCTTATAAACCCTAATTGTAGCCTTATATTCTATTGTGCTGTAGAAATATAATAACTGATTTACTAAATTCTCTATTATTGGGCATTTGGGCTATTTCCAACTGTTAATTATTTAAATTAATGCTGTATTGAACATCCTTTGTGCATAAATTTAGTGCTTATCTGATTATCTCCTGAAGATAATTTCATAAGAGTAGTTTTCAGCCAAAGTCTGTAAACATTTTTGAAGCTTCTCATACACATGGACAAAGAGCTCTCCAGAAACCTGTTTCCCTATAGCCACCCTCTGAGAAACATGAAATAACACTCTCAGTCTCTGTGATTCCTGGCCAAACTCTGCTTTATAAACCTTCTCAGCCGGGCATGGTGGCTCATGCTTGTAATCCCAGTACTTGGGAGGCTGAGACCGGAGGATTGGGGTTCACAGCCAGCCTCAGCTACTTAGTGAGGCCCTCTGCAACTTAGTGAGACCCTGTTTCAAAATAAAGAATAAAAAATAGGGCTGGGGGTGTAGCCCGGAGGTAGAATGCCCCTGGGTTCAATCCCCAGTACCGCAAAAAAAAAAAAAGATAAACCTTCTCAAAATCCATGTCAGTGAGCTGGTGCAAGAACTGCATGTGTGCACTGGCTTCATCCGTGACCAGGGAGGGCCAGCATCTTTCCTGCTCGTTGGTTATTTGTGTTTCTTTGTGAAATGCCTCTCAACACCTGATCGTGACGTGACTGGTGGTGTCAGTGAAACATATGAAGAGTACAGAAAAAAAGAGGCATCATTTTCTAGCCACAAGTTCAATAATTTAAGTATACTGTAGAGAAGAAATCCTGGCGTTTTTATGTTAGAATAACTTTTTACTGAACCTAATGGCAATGGAATTAAGTTGGGGCAGGGTGGAAACCCTGTGTACTTGGTGTGCAAAGGCTGTGTCCAGGTGTCTCACTAAAGGTAGCTTGCATGAACACTCATGGACATCCCTGGAGCTAAGAAGCTAGACTCTAATGCTACTTTCCATGGGGAAGAAAAAGTGATTTCCCAAATAGCTGCTTCTACAATTTGAGGCAGGATATCACAGGGGCTGAAACACACTGTTCTGACCAGAAAACACACTGTTCTGACCAGAAAACAAGGTGCCTTCAAACATCTGGAGGCAGCACAGAGCAGAAGCTGGCCAAGCTGCGGCCATCTCAGCACTTAAGAAAATAATTATCATTCTAGTTCAAGTCTGAAAGAAGAGCTCAGGCTGAACTCCAGGTCCAAATCATATCGGAATAAGCGAGCATGTCGCCCATCTCATCGCTGCCTGCTCTGACATGTACAGCCTGCTCCCTGCTGGTCTGAGGTGCAACTGCTGAGCTGCTGCAGGTTAGCCACATAGTAAAGGTGAGAGAGGAAATGGTGCAAACCACTGTAGCCCTTCTAGGTGGCTACAGAGGTGACAGGGAATCAAAACGACAGTGCAGATGTCTTTCAAAGATCTAAATGCAGTGGTAAGTCTGCGATCACTGCATGTCTGCATGCTTTTACTGCTAATGTATTTTAAAGAATTCACTAACACTGCTAAAATAATTTTTTTCATGGATTAGTATATGTATTTAACATATTGTGCCCCAAATAAAGTACAAAGAGCAGTGATGATCTTCTGGTACAAACGCCTGCCATTCTCCCACTGCTGCTTGTCTTCTCATGTTGATCTGGAGAGGCCACGTCCACTAACCACAGGGCTGTTTGTTACATACTGTCACTCTTACCAGCCTCTCAACTGGGCATGTGGGGATTCTGCCTTTCAGAGGTTCTGAAATCTGGTGATCTTTTAGCCTCCCCCAGATGTGGTGGCATGATTGGAGAAGTCACACCAAAGATGTTAGTCTGTGTGTGGTGCTTCTCATACACATGGACACCTTTTCCTTGTCCCTCAGTCCAATCCTGTTATCTGAACTCTCCCAGAGGTGGCCTGCTCGCTGGCCCTCCCCTCTGTGGTGGACATGCAGGAGCTGTCCCCAGGCACCCACATCCACTGCGGAGCCTGCTCCTCCCCCAGCCTCAGCCACACGCTCGTGTTCTGAGACACAGCTGACCTGCGCCCTGCCTTCCGCCTGAGTATCTGACAGGGATGGAGCAGCTCTCACACACTCCACACACTGCTTGGTCCCGGCGCTGCTTTCCTCAGTGCTAGCACCACTCTGTTTCAATCTCCTCGACTTTCTGGAATGTTTCAACATCAGACAGGATCAGCAGCCCTGCACTACTGTTCTTTCCTCAAATTTTCTGGCTACTCTCATACATTTTATTTCCTTGTGACACTGAGGAACCATTAACCAATTTCCATAAAATATCCCATGGCAATCACATTCATTTGTTGAGACATTTTATGTATAAAACATAGTAGGTAGCTGACTGACATCAGTGGGAATGGCAAAGCAATGAGTACTGACAGCTCTCCCCTCCATAAAATCAGCAAGAACACCAGCAAAATGTCATAATTAACTTTTTAAGAACTCTGGAAATTAATCTAAGGGCTGCAGTAACCCAAAGGCCATTTGTTTAAGAAAAACTGGATCTTGGTAAGAACCGTGAGCTTTGTGGCATTTTACTTACCCTACGCCCATCCCCTTCCTTAGCTCAACCAAGAGCTCAGCAGTCAGGAGCCAGAAGCCCGCAGCAGGGAGAGCAGAACAGGGGTCTTCTCCACAGCACTGAACAC
This sequence comes from Glis glis, assembly GCA_004027185.1. Taxonomy (NCBI): domain Eukaryota; kingdom Metazoa; phylum Chordata; class Mammalia; order Rodentia; family Gliridae; genus Glis; species Glis glis. The sequence goes on along the minus strand of PVJS01000703.1, from coordinate 31,160 downwards.
CTGCATTCAAAAGAGAAGAAGGATCTCAACTCAAGAGGCCAATGCTCCACCTTCAGAAACTGGAAAGATGAATTTACAATCCCACCAACAGCGTGTATCAGTATGGAGGGTCCTCAAAAGACCAGCAATGGAACCACCACACGACCCCACTCTTCAAGATCTTTCCAAAGGTCAGAATACTGTAGTGATACATGCACACCCAAGTTTATGGCAGCACAATTCACAATAGTCAAGTTATGGAACCAACCTAGATGTCCGTCAACAGATGGATAAAGAAAATGTGGTATATGTGTTGGTTCCTTGAAAACACCAGCACTGACAAGCCTTTCCCTAGACTGACAAAGGAAAAAGATAGAAAGCTCAAATCACTGAAATTAGGAATGAAAGAAAAGATGTTACTACCAAACTTACAGAATAAAAAGGATTCAAAAGGAAACACTATGAACAATTTTATATCAATAAATTAGGTAAACGGGATGAAATGAGCAAATTCTTAGAAACATGTACAAATTATAGAAACTCAAGAAAAAAATCTAAAATCCAAATATAGCTAAAACAAGAAATTGAGTTAGTAATCAAAAAACTTTCCATAAAGAAAAGTAAAAAGTCCAGGACCAGGTGGCTTCACTGGTGAATTCTGCCAAATATTTAAACAATTAACACCAACCCTTCACTAACTCTTCTAAAATACAGATGAGGAAAGAATAAGTCCTATCTCATTCTGCAAGGCCAACGGTACCCTCATACCAAAACCAGATGAAGATTTCACAAGAAAATTGTACACCAAAATCTCTTAGGAACACAGATGTAAAACTTCACAACAAAAAAAATTCAGAATACATAAAAAGAACTACATACCATGACCAAGTAGGATTTATCCCAAAAATGCAAAGTTGGTTTAACATTCAAAAATCAATCAGTGCAACAAAAATATTTGTCTTTGTTTTCCATTTTACAAATTTCCATTCTTAACCTTCCTTTCTTCTACTTTCTGCTAATGTCTTAACTTGGACACTGATATGATCAAATTTCAGCCTTTATTCTTTTCAAATACATCTAAGGATATAAGTGTCCCTCCAAGTATTGTACATTCTACAACTTTTTATTTATATTGTTAGTCATTCAATTCTACATATTTCCATTGTGATGCCCTCTTTAATTTGAATGATTTCTAGTATTTTTAAATATCAAATATATAAGCTGTCCTCTGTTTTTTATTATTGATTTCTGACTTAACTACTTTGGTCAGAGAACATGCTTTGAGAGATTCTGAGATTTACAAGGACAGATCTGGGGAATGTTTCATGGGCTTCAAGAGAATATGTATACTCTAACTGGTAGCAGTTTTTTATATGGCCAAGACACAAAGTTTGATGTATGCACCACTAAAATTTTGAATACTTTTATTTACATGTAGAAATTTGATTGATCAATTACTAAAAGAGGAACATTAAAATAGCTCATATGATTGCAGTTTTATCAATTTCTCCTTGTAAGTCAGCCAACTTTTCTCTACATTCTAAAGTTTAATTATTACACATATATAAATTTTCTATATATTCTGAGGTTCAGTTGTTAGATACAGTCTCATGTACTGCCTAACAACATTTGAGTCAAGGACAGACTGTATAAACCATGATGTTCCCATCAGATTATAATGATGCTGAGCCAGAGATGGTGGTACACTCCTATAGTCCCAGCCACTCAAGAGGCTAAGGTAGGGGGATCACTTGAGCCCAGGAGTTTAAGACCAGCCTGGGCAACACAGTGAGACACTGCTTAAAAAAAAAAAAAAAAAACAGATTATAATGGAGCTTAAAAGTTCCTGCTGCCTAGTGATGTATCACCCATCGTAATGTCACAGCACACTGTCTTGTTCACATGTTTGTGGTGATGCACTGTCAGTCAGGTAAAAGCACAGCACATAGAATTATGCTAACTGTATAATAATTCATAATGATACTGATTTATATGTTTACTATACTTTTATCATTATTTTGGGGTATACTCTCTTAACTTAGAAAAAATAAAGTTGACTATAAAGCATCTTGGGCAGGCCCTTCAGGAGGAATTCCAGAATGGGACTGTTATCAGAGGGGAATTGTTATCAGAGGAGATGGCAGCTCCATGCATGTTGCCACCCCGGTGACCTTCGCTGAACAAGAGCTGGAGGTGGAAGACAGTGACGCTGATGGGCCTGACCCTGTGTAGGCCTAGGCTAATGTGGGTGCTTGTGTCCAAGTTTTTAACAAAAGTTTAAAAAGTTAAAAGAATTAAAAATAGAAAAATGAAAAAAAATAGAAAAAAGTTCACAAAATATATATATATATATATATTTGTATAACTGCACAATATGCTTATGTTTAAAGCTAAGTGTTATTACAAGTGTTAAGATACTTAAAAATTATTTTATAAAGTAAAAAGTTACAGTAGGCTACGGTTAACTTACTATTGAACAGGAACAATGTTTTGCTATCAACTTGGGGCAGCCGAAAGGTATGGTGTTTATGAAGCCTCCCGGAGTGTACAGGAATGCTCCGGCCTTCAGATTCCCTCACCACTAACTCGCTGACTCCACAGCAATTCCGGTCCTAGAAGCTCCACTTGTGGTAAGTGCCCTGCAGAGGTGGCCATTCTCTATCCTTCATGCTGCATTTACTGGACTTTTTGTTTAGATATACAAACACTTACCAGTGTGTTTGCAACTGTGTACAGTATCCAGTATGATAACACCCATATAGGTTTGTGGCCCAGAAGCCCCGGGCTGTTCTCAGTGCCCAGGTGTGCAGGAAGCTATGCTGTCGAGAGGAGCATAAGCACACTCGAGGCTGCTCACACAGTGAGGAGATCACCCAGTGACAGTTCTCAGAACATAGCCCTGCTGTCAAGCGTACACGACTACAGATACATCTTTATCATGATTTTCTTTTATCATCACACAGAAACTATATTTTACAATAAAAGTTTTTGTCTCTATATGTAATAATCTGATTTTAATATAGCTAGAGCAGTTGTGTTGAAGGTGTTAATAACCTAATATATTTACTTTCCCTCTATATATTGTCAAACTTTCCCCCAGATAATATTAAAAGCATTTGAGTGAACTCTGCAGTGCATCTAGGAGTCGATCTTCAGAGCCTCCTGTCTTCCTCACCCTCCTGGTGCCGACACTCAGCATTCCGGGAGGATGGATGAAAGGCTTGCGGCTCCGATGCCTTTGGCTTAAGCAGCTGGAATGTGGAGCAGTCATGGGAAGCCCAAGAACTCATTCTGAGATGCTTTTTAGACTTGAAATGGAGATGTCAGAGAGGCGAGGAGACAAATCGTCCAGAGTTGCTGGGAGAGCCCAGAGTGGGGGTCATCAAAACTTGGCAGGATCTAAAGCCAAGAGCACAGATAAGTCCCAGGTCAGGGGCAGGGGGAAGCAGACACCTCTGAGGAGACTGGAACTCCAAGAGCAAAGGCGGTGCAGCGTGGAGACCACCAGCCCATACGGGACACGGAAAAAGAGGGCAGACGTGCAGACGCTAACGTTTTCTCATTCCCCAAACTGAAACAAAGTAAGAACACAACCCAGGCCTGACAAGTGGCTCTGTGCGTGGCCCACTGCTTCTGTCTGGGCAACAGGCCTCCTCCTGAAGCTGACAAGGAGAACACCACACAAAAATGGAGAAAACAGAAATCTGAGGCCAAGCCAAGACAGTCCAGTTGGTTCCTCCTCAGGACAAGTCTGAAGCAAACAGGAACAAAACCCAGGATGGGAATTTGCCATGACAAAGAGGCAGCTGAAGCCCATGCACAGAGAGCCTGCGTGGAGCTAAGGGCCACGGGCCGTGTGGCTGCAACTCTCCCTGTCATCCTCATTGGCATGGTGGGCATGGGGTGGAGCCTCATGCCGGGGCCTGTGTGAGATGGCCTGAATGGAGGGTGCTCAGAGGACACCTGCCTGCCGTGCACTCCCCACGCGGGCCACGCAGGCCAGGTGTACCAAATGCTGACAAGGGTGCAGGAGTCTCCCTCACCATGGGTGGGGAAGCAGGATGGCACGGTCACTCTGGAAGGCAGCCTGACAGTGCCCTGTAAACTACAGGTGCTTTCAGGAGGCTCCGCAGCCGAGCTCCCTGCATTACCCCGATGACTGAAACTTGCCTTCACACAAAGGCCTGCCCACAAATGTTTAGAGTAGCTTTATTCAGACTGCTCCAAACTGGAAGCAACAAAAATATCTTCCAATAGGTGAATGGATAAGCAAACTGGTACATTAATAGGACTGAATATTATTCAGCGATAAAAAGAAATGAGCTGTCAAGCTACAAAAACACAGATGACGTGTAAATGCATATCACTAAGTGAAAGAAGCTGGTCTGGATTATGACGTTCTAGAAAAGGCAAAATAACAGAGATGGTGAACAGAGATCTGTAGCTATCAGGGGCTTAGGGAAAAGGGGAACAAGTGGAGCACAGGAGATTTTTAGGGCAGTGAAAGCACTCTGTATAATACTGTAACAGTAACTACAAGATATGAAGCAGTTGTCAAAAACCACGGAATTTTACAACATAAAATGCAAACCTTAGTGTAAACAATTTTTACCAAAATCATTTAGGAGGTTGGGGGAATTCCAAGGCAGGAGATAGAATGTGACAACACAATCTAACTGCACCAAAAATATAGGAAACACCTCACATAAAGGGTGGGGAATAAGGTGCTGACCCAAGTAGTTTGGGAGTTGGATGGAGTTTGTAAGACAAAAGAAACTGAATATAAGCACTGTGCTCTAGTTGGTAAAGTTGTTTCCCAGGGAGTACGATTTAACAATTCTGACATTGCTATACATGTCTACTGGAACTGAACAATCAAGGAATTAAGTAACTGGATGGTGGAAGGTGGGAACCAGGTGTCTCACCAGGTGGTGGGGTTGCACATAAGAAAGAGGAGAAAGCTCAGTGATCCCTGTGGCAATGGATTAGAGTTAGAAATGTCACCATGAACTGATATTTAGCTTAATCTAGACACAGATGACTGCATATAGAATATTTATAGATAAGTGTATATATACATATATACAGGTTGGTATAAACATGCATACCTCCTTTGCTCCATCAGGTAAGAGGACCTAAAAGCAACAAAACCCCAATAGCACCAAGTAGATCCATCACCCAGATACTGGGTTCTTATACTCTTTGCTTATCAAAGGAACCAGAAATCCTTGGAGAAATGGTTAATCCTGGAATGGGGGCAAGAAATACACAAAGCAAGCCTGGAGCACCATTTAGTACCCAAATAGGAAATTTTCCAAGATAGGAAAGAAGTGTTAAACACACACACACACACACACACACACACACACACACACAATGATTGAGGCATATCGAAGGGACACAGGAGTCAACCAGAAGAGCTCCCACAGGTCAAAGCTGCATAATTTGAGAAAAAAAATCAAATAGTATAGAACTATAAGGCAATGTATAAAATTAATATGCATGAGTTCATACCGATAGATAAATAAATAAGTGGGATAGAACAGATAAATCTCCAAAGATAATTCCAAATTGTCCACAGGGACACTCCATCCTTAATGAGGTAAAGCACAATCCTCCACTCTTTAAGTGTAGACTGCACATAGTGACTTCCTCCCAAAGGGCACAGTGTGCAGAGAGAAACGGAGTCACTGCACTGTAAGAAATCTGATAAGCACACCTCCCCCAGGTAGAGGTCAGCATCACAGTGTTAAGTCAGTGCCTCCGTGGTATATGACGAACATGGCAGCTCACCCCATGGTCTTCCTCCCAAAGACTCATAACCCCAGTCCAATCACAAGAAAACACTGGGCACCAGCAGGTCCCAGTGGAAGCACAGTTTACAAAACAACTAGTCCTTCTCAAAACCATCAAGGCCATCAAAAACAAGGAAAAGTGTGGGAAGCCATCACAGCCCGAGGAGCCTACTGAGACACAACGATGACTTGTACTGCAGACTCCTAGACAGGATCCTGGGACAGAAAAGGCCATTAGGGGGAAACTGAGAAAATCTAAAGTACAGACATTAGTTACTAAGTGTCTCAATACTGGCCCATTAACCATGACAAGCGTACCTTAGTAATGTAAGATGTTAAACTGGTATGGATTATAGTCTCTATGCTATCTTTATAATAGTTCTGTAAATCTAAAATAAAACATTAAACACACACACACACACACACACACACACACACACACACACACACAGAGCCAGGCATACGCCTGTAATCCCAGTACTTGGGAGGCTGAGACAGGAGGATTGCTGGTTCAAGGACAGCCTCAGCATCGTAGTGAGACTCTCAGCAACATAGCGAGACCCTGTTTCAAAACAAAAAATAAAAAGGAAGCCGGGCGTGGTGGCACACCCTTGTAATCCCAGTACTTTTGGAGGCGGAGACCGGAGGATCCAGGTTCGTGGCCAGCCTCAGCGCTCGCTCTCTCTCTCTCTCTCTCTCTCTCCCCCTGTCTCTCTCTCTCTCTCTCTCTCTCTCTCTCTCTCTCTCTCTCCTTAGTGAGGCCCTCTGCAACTTCGTGAGACCCAGTTTCAAAAATAAAGTATAAAAAATAGGGCCAGGGTTGTAGCGCGGAGGTAGAACGCCCCTGGGTTCAATCCCCGGTACTGCAAAAAAAAAATAAATAAATAAATAAATAAATAAATAAATAAATAAATAAAAAGGAGCTAGGGATGTGGCTTGGAGGTAGAACATCCCTGGGTTCAATACCCAGTACCAAAGGGGGGGGCATAAAACACTCAGGTGACCATTAGTCTGTTCCCAGTGGGAAAACTGCAACTGTCTCACACTACTGTCAAATTCTGAAGAAGTGTCACAACCTTCTGACATTGACATTGTAGATGCTGAGGGCAAGGTGTATTTAGAAGAACACAGAAGGTCTACATTGGCAGGAAAGAGTTGGGGTTGTGTCACCCGGGGCACCCTGTTACTTGTAGCATATTTAAGATGCATTGTTTCCTCCTGAAGCAGGTAAGGGATGTGCTTGGTCATAATGGAAGCAGAACAAAGTGGCAGCTTTGCCTTGAAAATGCTTCTTAATCCTGACATTAAAGATTCAGCTTAGGACACCGAATCTTCTGGAAGGCAGGCTATCAGTTTTGGGCCCAGGAAAATTCCTTTTGCGCTTGCTGGGCACTGCCTGGTGGCAGCCCTCTCGCTGAGAACCTGCCGCTCGTGACACTTCCCACGCACAGCTGCTCTCCTCACACCAACTCCACAGGATGCGGCCACTGCTTCCTTTTCAGATTTGGGAACTGAAGCCCAGAAAGGCTACACGGTTTGCCCAAAGCTCGTAGCTAGCAAGCAAGGAAGCCAGTCTTGGAGCTCTGGCTGCTTCTCTCCAGGTCCCTCTGCTCTCCACACACAGCCAGGGATGCACACACTGGAACGCAACGCCAGCCCCACCCAGCCATGCGCACAGCTCTCTGGACGATGGGCATTTTTCTGACTAGCGCGAAGGCTCCCATGGAGAACAAAGGATTCTTCCTTCAGGAGAAAGACCAGGAGTCATCTTGCGTCTGTGCCTTGAAACAGAGCCAGGGCCTAAAAGCTTCAGGGAGCCTCGTGAGTCACACCCATCAATATGCATTAGCTCCTGGACAGCACTTCTCTGAAGTGTTCCAGAACCTTGAAGGGATTAACCCTTTTCTGTATCAGACTCCCCCTCCAGGAGCTGCACCTACTGGCTGTTCTTGCTCTACTTAAATGAGGCGTTCACTCTTATTTTTCTACCTTCATTAAGTTTACTTATAGAGAGCTGTGTTTTACAAGTGATCCCTTCACTTCATTTCCTGAACACTGGGAGGATCCAAAATAGTCAGTTTCTGAAAGTTTTATGGTTCTCAAACCTCAGGCAGCAAATACAGTGGTGTTGCCCTCCCTGACTTCTTGATCAGTGCAGGATTCCAAACCTGTCCTAGGAGCAAGTGAGACTTAATACTGGATGGGGCTGTTAGGGGTCACCTTCTGTTGCCCTCCTGCACAGCCTCCTCCCTGGAGATGGCCCCAAGCCCACGGGACACCTTCAGGGCAGCCAGAGCACCCCCACCCCCAAGTTAGGCAGGCCGCTGCAGTGCACCCCACCACACACACGCACCCACACTCTGATCTGAATGCGGCCAGTGTGAACCCCGGCCCTGCCGCCAGCCTCTGCACAGTGTGCACACAAGCCCAGGAGGGAGCATGGAGGCAGCTGAGTGGGCAGCTTGGTCCTTCGCTCTGGTGAAGCAGGATGTGGGCTTTGCCATCACAGAAACCTGGGCTGAATCCTGAGACCCGTGAGATGACCCTCGACTCCAGTGTCCACCTCACCTGTGAGCAGGACGACACAGGGGCACTTGGCACTGGGCCCGGCATTTGGCTCAGCACAGAGCCCCTGACACTCCCCCCCCCCGCATGTTGCGGTGCCAGCCCTGCCCTTACCATCTCTTCACAGGAGCCGCACAGCGAGCAGGCAGCACCCGGGAAGCAAGACTGTCACCATGACTGTCTGGATGCCATGCGCCTAAGAGTACGACCTGTACCTGGCAGGCACCCTCTAGAGTCAACCTGAGGACACCCCAGCAGAGGATCACATGCACTGGCCCTGAGTATCTCAGAGGGGACAGAGCAGCTCACTGGAAATGCTTGCCCTCACCCCTCATACCTACTGGACCAGAATCCGGATTTGAAAAACCAAGGCAATTCATATGCACATTAGAGTTTGAAAAGTCTAGAAGCCAAAAGAAAAAAAAAAAAAGAATCCGGCGCCAGTGCTTCTATGGGGGGTATTTGAGATGGGAAGCTCGTTCCTTCCATGCCTGCTTTGGCAGTGTGCGTGACATCCAGCCGGCACAGAGTGTGTGCGGAGGCAGGCCTGGAGGCCAGGACCAAAGATGCATGGAAGGACAAAACAAGGGGGCCATGAGCTCCCAGCCATGAGATTTACTGTCATCTCTTACCAACCTCTAGGCACTGTCTTAAACTGTTTAATCAAAGTTGCAGATAAATACTGATTTGTTTTCGAAAAACAAACAACAGTTCCTATATGTACATCCCCCTGAAACTGGAACACAGCAAACTAAAGGGGAGAACGGGGACTCATCGGAAGGCAGCAGCTCCTCCCCACAGAGGGACGTATGGGTGCTCCACATCAACACCCCCAGCCTGGCTAGAGCTTAGCCTGAACCGCTAAGAGGCCTTCTCATGCCATTCAGGATTTGTGCTAACTGGACCAGCACTTGCTGACTGAGCCAAAACCTTCCTCGTTCTATAGCACTTACAGGATAGGGGGATGGAGGGAAAGAAAGAGGGATAATTAGAAAAGGGGGATAGAAAGGGATAAGGGAAGAAGAGGGGAGGGCAGAGGGGGCAGGGAAAGGAAGCCTGCACCAGCTGTCAGGTAAACATGTTAGAGACTCCACCATAAAGCCAGCCCTCCTTGGTGTCCAGGTAGAGCAGACAGTCGATGAACTGCTCCTAGATGCTGTGAGCCTGGGGCAGGAAGGGGCTCCCCTGGCTGCACTGGGGCCACCCGAGGAGCTCTGAATGACTCTCCTGGTTGGGGGACACAGGCACCACCATTTTGCAGAGGCACTTGGGTTACCCCCAGAAACTCTAGCGTGCAGTCAAAGGAAAGAAGCACAGCTCTGGACAGAGAAAGCCCTTGTTTAAATGCACCGCATCTGGTGTTCTGGCCACAGCGTGGGGGATTTTTCAAAACACAACACTGTGCCATAAACTTGGTAATCGGTGCCTGAATGGTGGGAGTCTATAGCTAGGTGGAGGGTCCTTTCCAAGACTGATTTTCATAGTGACGTCAACATGCACATATTCCCACAAGGGGCGTGCTCTGTGCGCTCTCCCCTCCGTGTGCACTGGGTTACTGAACACTGCAGCCAGGGCAACATCATTTCCGCCTCCCAGGCTTATGGCAGGGGAAAGGCAGAGTTCATAAAGCACAGCCCGGTCAGTTTTGTACAGTCTATGAATTAAGAATGGTTTTCATGATTTTTAAAAAGTTGAGGGGGAAAAGAATATAAGAGACTACATGCGACCCACATAAAAACACCTGCAGCTCGCTGGCTCCTGGCAGCCACAGGTGCCTGGATGTCCCAAGCAGGGGTCTCCCCTGGCAGGCACTTTCCTGAAATGCCTTGAAAGATGAAGCCAGGTAGAAGCAGGCTCTCGGTCACCCTAAGAATCTCAAGAAAGCCCCACCCACTAGCTGCAGGGTCCCCTAAGGAGCAGCTCACGGATGGTCCAGGTGAGTGAGGCTCGCGAAGGGCCACAGGAGGCTGGTGAGGTCACTTACCCACTGCACTTGAGTCTGGTCCTGCTGTGACCCCACACAGAGGCCACTGCTTGCAAGGGTGGAGCCCTGTACTGAAGGTGCTCCCAGGACAGGTGCAAGCAGCAGCAGCCCTGCCTGGCCCCCACGGCTGTCTCCAGGCCCGCCGCAGAGCCTGGCGACCATGGGAAACAACACGCAGCCACACCCCGTGCACATGTGGCACAGAGCGACAGTAGAGTGCTCAGAGAAGGGGCCAGTAGGGCCTTGCTGCCGGGGCCGACAGAGAGCTACTCACTCCCAGTGAAGCCACTCTCACGACAGACTCAAATCAGCACTCCCAAACCAGAAAAAAGAGGCTCACTTCCCAAAGACTTGGCTCAGCGGAGGTTAGCTACAGAGACCAGGCTCCAGAAACCAAAGCGAAGCCAGCATTTGGTTATCTTCAAAATCGATTGCTGTAATGTATTCAGCACAGTAGCGCTCTGTCGTATACCTGCACTATATCACATCTCTCTGTAGGTCATTTGGCTCACAAAATTGATTTAGGAGGGATTATTCAATTCCATTTTACATTTCCACGTTCTGGAACTCTGCCAGCAGCAACTGCTGCTCCTCCAGAGGTCAGGAAGCGATGGACAAGGCAAGCTCTTGCCGTTGTAAATGGAACTCCATATTCCCTGTATGAATTTCCTGTCAATCTTCAAATTACTTCAAATACGATTGCCCTTCACTTAGACAGTGTTTTATGTCTCCATGTCTGCCTCCTTCCCATATCCCATTACCTCCTCAGCGGCACACAACACTCCCTAGGAGCCCCTCGGGGCGCCTGTGTGGGAGGGAGAGCTGCGGACAGACACGGGAGGGGCGCCGGCAGCCTCTAGTCTGCAGCCAACTTACTGAACAGCAAATAAGCTATATGTCTTGTCTTTTTAAAATTTCCACTAGGTCCCACTTCCCCCACCAACCACCGCCACATTTCCTGACTCCTTTCTGCAGGAAAACTGAACTACGTCAACTATCACTGATGTGGTCAGCTGCCCTCACTCCAGTCCAGCTCTGCTCCACCTGGACCAGGCCTGCTTCTCCTGGCCACCAGGGACTCCACACTGCCCGGGGCTGATGTCCCCTGGAGCCTCCTCCAGCATCTGAGAACCCTCACCACCCCATGCAGCTGCGGGTGGCGTCCGACTTGCCTCAGCTGACCAGCTGATCCTCCAGTCTCTCCCTCTGACCTCTTGACATCAGAGGGCCCAGCCTCAGTCCCAGGTCCTCATCTCTCTCTATACTCCCCATGCATCCATCTAAATGCAAACAAGTCTTGAGCCTCCACCCCATGCCCTCATCTTCTCTCCTAAACCCAACTCACATGCAGCCGCCTGGTCCCGCCTTCAATGCCACAAGACCAAACCACAACCTCCAACTTCCGGCCTCTCCTGGCCGCGATCCTGAGGGGCTCCCTACATGTGAGGACTGAGAGGTCGCTTTTCTAGGCTGGCAGGCCAGAAGTCACTCTTGACAGCTCTCCTCTTCATGCCACATGTGCACATGTGTGAGCAAGCCCTGTGAGCTCTGCTCGAATGGTACTCAGAGTCCACCCACCCCACAGCACTGCTGCCACTGCCTGGAGAAAACCACCACGTGCCTTCCCCACAGGTAACGCCTTCTCCTGCCCCTGTGCCCTGGAACAACAGGCAGTCAACCTGTGAGAGCCCACATTCATTCTTGTCACTGCTCTGCTCACAACCCTGCAATGGCTCCCTGTTTCCTGCAGAGGAAAAGCTACATTCCCCCACTGGCCTTTGAGGTCCCACATGGCCTGCCCCTGTCCCCAGCTGCCATGACCTCTCAGTCACTGCCCCTCTGTCCCCTGCTCCAGCCAGTCTAGCCTCTTCTTGCTGTGCTGGGCGTTTGCTTCTGCCATTCCTCCCCCCCCTGGAAAGCTCTCCTGAGATCCCCACTTGTGAATGGATCTCCCCAGATCCTCAGGTGTCACCTCTCGAGTGGGCAGCCCTGCCCATTCCTGTGAGAAGGTGAGGCCCCCTCTCTCACCCTGCAGTAACATCTTCAATACATCTCCTGGTCTGCATCTGTCCCCCAACAGGCCGTCCGGCTCCTAGGGAGTGGGGCTTCTGTTCTGCTCACTGATACCACCTAAGCGACCAGAATAGGGCCTGCCATTGGGCAGATGCTCCATATATTTGGACTAAAGAACTGAGCTTCCTGGAAACCAAAGTAAAAAGGGAAGTGAAACAGGTTATAGTTGAGGCTGTGTACTGGTGCCTGAGGGGGTAACAAAGTCAGCAGGGGCAGGCAGCAGGATGTGAGGCTCAGAGAGCACTTTCCCTTGCACTACAAGGGATACAAGGAGAATTCTGGAAAGAGGGATGGCATGATGTGACTTACATTTTGTAATTAAGCTTTTGATTGCGGATTCACATGCAGTTGCAGAAATAACACAGAGATACTCCATGAAGCCTTAACCTGGTTTTCCCTAATGGTGACATCTTGCAAAATTATCATGCAATATCACAGCCAAGATATTAATACCGGCACAGACAAGATACAGAACGTTTCCACCACAGGATCCCTCGTGTTGCTCTTCTATAGCCATAAGCACATCCCTCCCAAACCCATTCCTTAACCCCTGGCCACTACCAATCTGTTTTCCACATCTGAAATTTCCCATCCAACAAGGTTGTAGACAGGGATCACAGAGTAGGTGACTCTCTGGGATTGGCTTTTTCCACTCAGCTTGCTTCCCTGGAGATTCACTAGCAGCTCAACTGTGAGTTCACTTCTTTGACTTGCTGGGTGTATCCAGGCCTGAAGGTGCTCCAGTGTTTTATCCATTCATCCACTCAAGAGCATCTGGATTGTTCCCAGTTACTGAATATTCAATACACCTACTGTATTCGTTAGCATTTTTGGCACAATGACCAAAATATCTGACAAGGACAACTTAGAGGAGGAAAGGTTTATTTGGCTTATAGTTTCAGAGGTTCAGTCTGTGGTTGGCTGGCTCCAAGGGGAAACATGGCAGCAGGGTGTGGCAGAGAATGATTACTTAACTCATACAGGAAGCAGAGAGAAAGGAGAAAGGGACCAGGGACAGATATAGTCCCCATGGCCATGTCCAGCTACACCCTACCTGCCTACAGTAATTACCAATCCATTAAATCCATTAAAATGATTAATCCAACAATGGATTTAGCCACTGATGAGGTCAGAGCCCTGATTCAATTATTTTACCTCTGAATGCTGTTGCGTTGCCAACACAGGAACTTCTCTGGGGACATTCCACATCCAAACCAGGACGCCTCCTGTGAATGTTTTTAATGGGTTCTGTATGAACACAGTTTTCGTTTCTCTGGGATAAATGCCAGATATTGCTAGGTTGTGTCCTGAAAAACTGTTTTCCAGAGAGGCTGCACCATGTTACAGTCCATCACCAATGGGTGAGAGAGCCAGATCCTCCACACTGTCTCCATCACTTGGTAATATGGCAAATTTGTATCTTATTCATTCTGAGAGGTTTGTAGTGATATCTCATCATGATTTTAATTTGCATTTCCTGACTACCTAATAATATCGAACATCTTTTCACATGCTGACTGCCACCTATATATATCCTCGTTGGTAAAATGTCTCTTCATGTCTTTTGCACAGTTTCTAATTGAATTTTTTATTTCTTTGCTGTTGAGTTTTGAGAGATCTTCATATATCATAATATCAGTCTTTTCTCAATATGCAGCTTCTCTTTTCATCCTTTTAACAGGGTCTTTTTTGGTGTGTGTGTGTGTGTGTGTGTGTGTGTGTGTGTGTGTACTGAACCCAGGGACATCCTACCTCCAAGCTACACCCCCAGCTCTTTTTATTATTTGGTTTGAAACAGGGTCTCGATAGGTTGCTGAGAGTCTCACACTAAGTTGCTGAGGCTGGTCTCAAACCTGAGATCCTTCTGTCTCAACCTCCCAAGTACTGGGATTACAGACATGTGCCACCACACCCAGCTTAGCAGGGTCATTTGCTGAGAAAAAGTTTTTAATTTTGATGAACGACTTACCAATTTTCCTCTTACAGATGATGTTTGGTGTCAAGTATAGCCCTAGAGTGCCAAGATTTCTCCTATTTTGTCCCTAAGTTTTATAGTTTTTCATTTTAGATTTGGCCTGTCATCTGTTTTGAGTTAATTTTTCTACAAGGTATGGGACTCAGAGGAAGGCCACCCTTTCTGCCTTTGGAGGATTGCTCTAAGCACTGTTTGTTGGAAAGGCTGTCCTGCCTCCATTGACTTGCTTTTGCAATTCTCAAAATCATTCAAGAGCCTAATTTCTCAAAACATATTTGGGCACATCTCTGCAATTCCATACTGGATTCTCTATTCTGCTCCACTGACCTCTGTATCTGTCCTTCAGATAGTACCACATAATCTTGACCTATGGCTATAAAGTAGGTCTTGAAGTGAAGTAGACTAATTCCTCCCTCTTGACTCTTCCTTTTCAAAACCATTTCAGTTATTCTAGTTACTTCTCTTTTTCTTGCATATTTTAGAACCAACTTGTCTACACCTATAAAATTTATTGTTGTATTTTAAAAGAAATTGCCTAAGCCTGTATAATAATTTGAAGAGAAGTGACATTTTTAATATGTTGAATTATCTCGTCCATGAACATGGTATGTGTTTCCACATATTTGGGTCTATTTTGGTTTCTTTCATCAGAATTTTGTAGTTTTCAGTATAAAAGTTCTACACATATTTTGTTATATTTATACCTAAGTAAGTATTTTTCAGTATTTTATTACATTTTCAATTTTGGTGTCCATATGCTCACTTTTTGTCCATATGTATACAAAAATCAAACTGATTTTCATGTGTTTATCTTTCATTGTATAACCTTGCTGAACTCACTGATTATAGCAGGTTTATGTAGATTCCTTAGGATTTTCTACATAGATAATCATGTTATCTGCAGATAAGGATAATTTTATTTTAACATTTCTGGTCTGCAAATCTTTTAATTTTCTTTCCTTATGCAGTTAGAATATCCAGCACCATGTGGAATATCACTGAGCAATCTTGTCCTGTTCCTCATCATAACTGGTAAAAAGCTGAAACAAGGAGACCCGTTGAGAGGCTTAGGCAGCTATCCAGGTAAGAGATAGTGGGAGTCTGGGGCCAGGTGACAGCAGCAAGGGTGGTAAGACATAGCCAGGCCCTAAATACACTGTGAAAAATGTGCAGGAAGGGTTTGATGCTTATTAGAAATGGGGCATAAGAGAAAGATAGGTATCAAATGTTATTCCTAGGGGTTTTGACTAATGAATGGAAGAATGGAATTGCATTAACTGATCTGGATAAAGCTAAGAAAAAAGCAGGCTGTGGTGTGGGGAGAATGGTGGTTGAATCCTGTTTTTCAAATGTGAAATGAAAGATGCCTGTCACATTGCCAAATGGAGGTACTGGTTAGCAGATAGGTGTGAGCCTGGAGTTGAGAGGCTGGGGTCCAGCTGGAAGGGTATATTTCAAATTCATTAACACATAGATGGTATTTGGAGCCATGAGACCAGGTAAGACCATTGGGGAGTGACAAAGAAAGAGAAGAGGTCCAAGAATCTAGTCCTGGGCTTTTCAGTGAGGACTGGGATAAGGAAAGGAATCAGGAAAAAAAAAAAAAGATGCTAAAGAGTAGCAACCAGAGGTCTAGGAGAAAGGCTAGACTAAAGGCATATCCCAGAAGCCACTTAAAGACTGGTTCAAGGAGGAGGGAACAATGACCTGGACCCAGTTGCTGCTCATAGGTAAGATGAGGACTGAGAAATGACCACTGGGTTAGCAAAGTCAAAGACATCTTTGGAAGCACTGATAAAGCCATTTCGGTGGGATAATAGGGCAAAATACAGATAGAAGTGGGTTCAAGAAAAAATAGGAAGAGCCAGAGACGGTGGCACACACCTATAATTCCAGCACTTGAGAGGCTGAGACAAAGAGCATCGCAGGTTCAAGACCAGCCTCAACAATTTAGCAAGACTCTCAGCAACCCAGCGAGACCATTTCAAAAATAAAAATAAAGGCTGAGAAAGGAGGATTACAGGTTCGAGACCAGCCTCAGCAACTTCGCAAGGCTCTCAGCAACTTAGTAAGACCCTGTTTCCAAATAAAAAAAAAATCAGTCTGTGGACGTAGCTTGGAGGTAGAATGCCCCTGGGTTCAATCCTCAGTACCACACACAAAAATAAATAAATATAATAAAAAGGGCTGAGGGGTGTAGCTCAGAGGTAGAAAGCCAGAAGGGAGGAAAGGAGTGACAGGAGGAGACAATAAATGTAGACCTGAGACTTAAGCAAGTCACTAACTTCACCCATAGTCAAGGATAGTAATGTCTTTTCTTCCTTAAATTAATGTTTACTGAGGACCTACTTTGGGTTAGACAGAGCCAAGTAAGATCTATGAGTGACGTGTCTGCCTGAGAGAAGAAATTTGGACACTCTTTGATAAAACTGATGTGATGATAGAAACAATCAAATAATCCTTTGTTCATACATGAAGTTACCTGTATCAATGTAAATATTATCTATGGGGAGGGGGAGCAGGGAGGGACCCAGAGGAAAACACACAACAAATGCTGTGTGCATGTATGTTTCTACCACTCTGAACCTCACTATGATGTATAATTACAATGCACCAATTTGAAAAATGACACTGTAAACTCACAATGTCTAGCATACAACTAATAGCTACTGGACCTTCTAAGAAGAAAATATGACTAAAAGGGGAGAAAACACAGTCAATAGGAACTTACCATAAAAGGCAAAGATAATGAACTATCCAAACAAGGATCTTAAAATAACTATTGTAAATAGTAACATATTGTAAATCTGTACAAGTATTTAAAGGGCAATATGAACAGAGTAGAAGATAAACAAAAGACACACACACGTGCATGCGCACACACACACACACACACACACACACACACACACCTATATACATAAACCAGATAGAATCTCTAGAAGTGGGGAAAAAAGTCACAAGTTTAATATTTAATACATGAGGTTAATAGCTAATTAGATGTGTAAAATACAAAGAACTGGACAACACAGAAATAGAAAATAAAACACAGGGCAGAGAGAGGTAACAACTGGTTAAAAAAGAGAGAAAGAGCCTCAGGGACCTATGAAGCAATATTGAGCAGTGTAATATACCCCAGAAGTCATGTGTGGGTGTATGGAACTGGGGATTGAATTCAGAGATGTTCTACCTCCAAGCTACATCCCCAGCCCTATTTTTTATTTTTTATTTTGAAACAGGGTCTTGCTAAGTTGCTGAGGGCCTCACTGAGTTGTTGAGGCTGGCCTCAAACCCATAATCTTCCTGTCTCAGTCTCCAAAGTACTGGGATTACAGGTGTGCACCACCACACCCAGCTTCCCCATAAGTCTTAGAAATAGTGAAGACAAAAGTGTGCAAAAGTAGTATTTGAAGAAATATGGCAGGAAATTCCAAAAAGTATTCCAAATTTGACAAAAGCAATAAACACACAGAATGTAAAAACTTAATGAAGCTCAAGAAATATCAACACAAAAAAAACAATACTAAGGCACCAGGGAGGTGAGGTGGGACGAGAACCTTGAGTACAGAGGAAGATATGTAAGCATGACCACAGATTTCTCATCAGAAACTAGATACCAAAATACAATGGACCAAAACCTGGAATTCTACTTCCAGAGAAAATATTCTTCAAAAATAAGGCTTTTTTCAGGCAAATAGAAGCTTAAAGAATTTGTCACCAGCAAATGTAGGCAATAAGAGATGTTAAGAGAGCCAGGTGTAATGGTACACACCTGTAATCCCAGTACCTGGAGACTAAGACAGAAGGATAGCAGGTTCAAGGACAGCCTCAGCAACTTAGCAAGATCTTCCTCAAACTAGTGCCACCCTGTTTCAAAATTAAAAAATAAATAGGACTGGGGGTGTAGCTGAGAGGTAGAATGACCCTGGGTACAATTCTCAGTGCCAGCCAGCCAGTGAGAGAGATTGATTAAAGGAAGTTCTTAAGAAGGAATTAAAATGATGCAGGTGAGCAGTCCACAAAAGACAACAATGCAATTATGCCGCCAGTGATGGAGATAAAATGGAACACTGGAAGGCACAGAACTAACAAAAAAGAGGAACAAAAAGAAGGTGAAACAAATAAAAAACAAGTAGCAAGACAGTAAATCTAAACCCAATAATTACAATAAGTGAAGTCAAAACATTTCAAGACAAAGACAATAAAAAACAAGACCCAACAGTATGCTATCTATAATAAAACCCATGTTAAATATAAAAACATAAATAGGTTAAAATTAAAAGGATAGAAAAGATATACCATGTAAACACTAACCAGAGAGAAAGGACATTTCACAATGATGAAATGTGAACCTATCAAGAAGACAATAATCCTACATGCATATGTGCCCAACCGCAGATTTTAAAAAACATGAAACAAAAACAGAGAGAATTAAAAGTAGAAATAAGACAATTCTCCTTTCCCTGTACTAGATACAGCATGTAGACATTAAATCAGTAAGAAAATAAAGACCTGAACACCTACAACCCATTTGTCTTAACTGAATTTGTGTGTGTGTGTGTGTGTGTGTGTGTGTGTGTGTGTGTGTGTTACT
Organism: Glis glis; assembly: GCA_004027185.1. Classification (NCBI taxonomy): domain Eukaryota; kingdom Metazoa; phylum Chordata; class Mammalia; order Rodentia; family Gliridae; genus Glis; species Glis glis. Next base: position 12,195 of record PVJS01000703.1, on the reverse strand, counting down.
AGGGATTGAACTCTAAGGCGGTCTACCTCTGAGCTACACCCCCAGCCCTATTTTTTTTTAATTTTGAAACAGGGTCTCCCTAAGTTGATGTGAGCCTTACTAAGTAGCTGAGCCTGGCTTTGAACCTGTGATCCTCCTGTCTCAGCCTCCCAAGTACTGGGATTACAGGCATGTGCCACCACGCCCGGCTTTAACTGAAATTTTAGGACATGCCAGTCAACAACTAACTTAAAAAGAACACGAAAAAGTGAAATAATGCAAAATGTTTTCTACACAAAATTAAATTAGAAATCAACATTAGAGAAGGATCTATTTTTCCCCCTGAATATCGGGGGGAGGGGTCTAAAAGATCAATGGGACAAAGAAGTCACAAGGAATTTTAGAAAATATTTTAGACTGAAAATGAACAAGACAGAAAAATATGTGAAATATTCTTGTATTTCCATTGGAAATGTCAATCCATGAAGTAGTTTAGTGGTTTATTTTAAAACTAAACTTACAACCACCACACAACCCAGAAATTGGCTTCCTGGGCATTTATTCCAAATAATGACAATGTATAGTCACAGAAAATCCTGTAAAGGAATGTTCATAGCAGCTTTATTCTTAGTAGCAATACTGGAAACACTCAAAATACCCTTCAATGAGTGAATGGCTAAACTAATTCTGGTACACCCACACAATGGAATACTACTCAGCACCAAAAAGGAATGAAATATTGATGCATGGAACAAGGTGGAGGAACCTCAAGAGCATTATGTTCAAGGGGAAGAAGCGAATCCCAAAAGGCTGCATACTATATGATTCAGCTTACATATGAAGAACTATAGAGATGGAGAAAGACCAGTAGTCTCCAAGGTCCGAGGACAAGGAATAGGATGGAGAGTGGGTATGAATACAAAGAGGTAGCACAAGGAAGCAGTTTGTGCTGGTGGAACAATTCTGTGTCTTGACTGTAGCACTGGTTAAACAAGTCCATACAAGGAATTAGACTGCACAGAATCATACAGATAGAGATGCAAGATAAAAATACAACAAAAGCTAAATAATACCTGTGATCTGGTTAACCATACCATGTTAACATCAGTGCCCTGATTAGATACTGTGTTAGAGCTGTATGAGATGTCACCCACTGGAAGAAGCGGGCGGAAAGTACACAGAACTATTTGTATTATTGTTGCAATTCCTGTGAGTCTGTAATTATCTCAAAAAATGTTTTAAAAATAGATGAGATAGGAGTGCTTAAGGGGTTTCTTATGGGGGGGGTACTGGGAATTGAACCCAGGGGCATTCTACCTCTAAGTTATACCCCCAACCCCATTTTATTTTTTATTTTGAAACAGTGTCTCAATAAGTTACCACATGCTGCTAGCCTCGAACCTGTGATCCTCCTGTCTCAGCCTCCCACATACTGGGATTATAGGCATGTGCCACAGTGCCCAGCAGTGCTTAGAAATTTATAGTTTTAAATGCTAATATCAGAAAGAAAAAGATCCAAAATCAATTATCTTTAACTTCTGTCTTAAGCTAGAAAAAAGAACAGCAAAGTATACTCTAGATAAGTAGAAGGAAGGAAATAATAAAGTGAAGATTAAAAATCAATAAAAGTAAAAAAGAAAATACTCAGAGAAAATAAAAGCAAAATCTATATATTTGAAAAAGTCAATAAAATTGTTAAACCTCTGGCGAGACTAATCAAGAAAAGAGAAAAATACAAGTTATAAGTATTAGTCGTGAAAGAGAAGTACAAAACTCTGGAAAGCTTTAAAAAGCTAAACTCTTAATTTAAAAAATCTTCCCACAAAGAAAAACTCCCCATAAGGAAATTCCTAGATGAATTCTATCAAAAATTTCAGAAAAATATATATAATCCAACACAAATTCTTCCAGAAAATAGAGGAAGAAACACTGACCATTCATTTAATGAGGCCAGCTTTATCCCATCACAAAACCCAGCAAAGATATTAGAAGAAAATAAAACTCAATCTCCCTCATGACCACAGATATAAAAGTCCTTTAAAAGTATGGGCAAAGGCAAACGTGGCAGAGTACACCTGTAATCCTAGTACTTGAGAGGCTGAGACAGGACGATTGCAGGTTCAAGGACAGCCTCAGCAATGTAGTGAGATTCTCAGCAACTTAGCAAGACTGTGTTTCAAAAACTAAAAATAAAAAGGGCTGGGGGTGTAGCTCAGAAGTAGAATGCCCTGAGTTCAATCTCCAGTACTGAAAAAAAGAAGAATCAGCAAATCAAACTTGGAAATATATAATACATCGGTATAGACATAGACAATCCATCAGGACAAAGTGGGGCTCAACTTAGGAATGCAAGGTTGGTTTAACATTCAATAAATGAAGTTTAAAATACTCATAGAATAAAGGGAAAATATCCTACAAACCATCTTCATAAGTGCAGAAAACGCATTTGACAAAATTTCAACACATATTTCTGATAAGGAATAAATTTAAAATTCAGAAAACAAAAACAAAAGAAGGGCAATTCCTCCAGCTAATAAAAGCATCTATGAAAAACCTGCAGTCTGCATTATACCTAATGGTGAATAAATGAACAAGGCAAGAAGATCTATTCTCACCACTTCTAGTCAACATTATATTGGAGGTCCCAGACAGTGAAGTAGGAAACTACATTAAAGCAATTAATATTAGACAGGAGTAAGTAAAACTACCTTTATTCACAGACAAGATCATGGTGTTAAGTATTCAAAAATTAACCCAAATGTGAAAGATAAATCTATGAAATTTTAAGAAGAAAACAAAGGAAAAATCCTTCTGACCTTGATACAGATTAGGATTTCTTAGAAACACCAAAAACAACTAAGAAAAGTAATACATCAATAAAAGGAAAAAATTATAATTTGTACTTTATCACAGTTTTAAAATTCTGTCCTCTGAAAGATACATTTATAAAATGAAAAGGCAAATAGAATGGAAAAATGTATTTGTCATACATATATCTGAAAAAGGACTCATATTCAGAATATTCAAAGACCTTTTGTAACTCAATAATAAGGAAACAATAGTCCGATAAAAACATAACAAAATATTTCAGCAGACACATCACAGAAGACACACAAATGGCTAATAAACATATGAAAAAATGCTCATCATCAATAGTCTTGAGGAAAATAAAAACTATAATCACAAGGACATACTAATATACACCTAGTAGAATGACTAAAATAGAATGGCAATTGACAAATGTTGACAGAGATGGCAGTAAACTGTGCCTGTCACACAGGGCTGGTGGGGGTCCAAAACCATTCAACAACTTTAGAAACAGCTGGACACATTCTTATAAAGCCACGTACCACAGTACTTACCACACCACCTAGCCATTCCGCTCCCAGATAGTCACTCAATAAAAATGCACACTTCCCATATGAAGAAGTTAGAAACAATCCCAGTGTCTATTGGCAGACAAGTAAACAAACACACCCTACAGTGGAAGACTCCTCAGTAATAAAAAGGAACAAAACATATCCACACAACACGGATTGATCTTAAAAACATAAATGCTGAAAGAGAGAAGCCAGTGCATACCACATGATTCTATTTACATGACAAAAGAACATCGACAATTGCCTAGAATCGGTGAGATGAGGCATGGAACGGATAGGGGCACCAGAACCTTGGGGTGAGGCGCCGTACTTGGTGTGTAGTGCCAGTTACACAGCACAGCAGCATACGTTTGTCAAAATTCATTCATCTGAACACTTTAATGAGATGCATTGATTATATATGAGTTATACCGAGGGAGGGAGAATTCTACCTTCAATTAGAATGCAGGGAGTCAGGCCAACCTACCAATGGAACAAATAGATTTTTTCATGATAAATTGCAATAACTATATTTCTAAAATTATCATAGCAATGAAATTATATGAATTACAATTCTACAGAAGAAAGAGCCCTTCTAGATACACGGAAAATAAGCTGCTTAATTCTGAACATGGCCTAAGAATCAGAGTTGGCCCAAGCTAAATGGTTCTACGAGAGGAAAGCAAACACAACGGGGCTTCTCCACAGCCCAGGGAGCACTCCACTGCAGCTAACTGTTTTCCCGCTGAGTGCTGGATCTATGCAGGAGGCTGGGGGACTGGCCAGCAAGGCAGGATGGCAGCTCCCCTGTCTCCTGGTGTCTAGGGCACAGAGTCATACTACAGGACAAGGGCCTACAACAAGTACACAGTCCATCTCCCCATCAAGTCATTTGCCAGAATTTGAACCCATCAGTGAGTGGCAGGAGGCTGAGGGGATCAGTTCAAGATCTTCAACTGGATGAACTTTCAGGACTGAGGAGATAAAAACCTGCAAGGGTCTTGGTCAGGAACCCAGGACGGCCATTCTCAAGATCTGCAGCAAGCTAGGGGTTTCTAAATAATGATGTTAGATTACATCTCAAAATGCTAGAAAAAGAACAGTGAAGCAAATCCAACATAAATTAAAGGAAAAGAAAATAAATAGCCAGGGGTAGTGGCACAAGCTTGTAACCCCAACTACTTGTGAGGCTGAGACAAGAGGATCATAAATCCAAGGTCAGCCTGGGCAACTTGGTGAGACCCTGTCTAAAAATAAAAAATAAAAAGGACTGGAGAGCTGGGCACAGTGGCACACACCTGTAATCCTAGTACTTGGAATTCTGAGACAGGAGGATCACAAGTTTGAAGCCAGTCTCAGCAACTTAGCAAGACCCTGTTTCCAAAAAAAAATAATAAAGTAGGGCTGGGGGTATAGCTCAGAGGTAGAACTTCCCTGGGTTCAATCCCCAGAACCTCAAAAAAAAAAAAAGGGACTGGAGATACAGCTCAGTGGTAGAGTGCACCTGGGTTCAATCCACAGTTACCACAAAAGAAAAAAGAAAGTAATTTTTTTTTTGCGGTACCGGGGATTGAACCCAGGGGCATTCTACCTCCACGCTACACCCCCGGCCCTATTTTTTCTACTTTATTTTGAAACCGGGTCTCACGAAGTTGCGGAGGGCCTCATTAAGTAGAGAGAGAGAGAGAGAGAGACGGGGGGAGGGGGGGAGAGAGAGACAGAGAGAGAGAGAGCTGAGGCTGGCCGCGAACCCGGATCCTCCGGTCTCTGCCTCCCAAAGTACTGGAATTACAAGCATGCGCCACCACACCCGGCTAAGAAAGTAATTTTTAAAAAACCAAATCAACAAAATTTAAAACAGAAAAATTAATCAAGCTAAAAAGCTGGTTCTCTGTAAAGATCAACAAAAATCTATAAATTCATAGCTAGAATGATCAAGATTTTTTAAAGAGAAGGCACAAAACATCAGTATCAAGGATAAAAGAATAAACAAAGAATTACCTCTACAGATCCTGCAGACAATAAAAGGGTAATAAGTGAATATCCTGAATAACTTTAGCCAGCATATTCAACAAGTTAGAAGAACTAGTTAAATTCCTTAGGACAGAAACTACCAAAGCTCATTCAAAAATAAATAGATAACCCAAATAGACCCATTATCAATTATATAAAGTGAATTCCAGTTTAAAACTCTAAGCTCAGAAGGCTATAGTAGTAAACTGTAACATTTAAGAAAGAAATAACACTGATTCTACACAAACTGTTTCAGATAACAGAAGAGAGAACACCTCTGAACTCAGTTAATCAGATTGGTATTATCCTGAAACCGAAACCAGATGAAGATATTACAAGAAAACAAACCCACAGGTCAATATTTTTCATGTAACTAGACACTAAACTCCTTAAAACATTATCCAATGAAATCCGGAAATCTTTCAAAAGGACAAAACACTGTCGGGTGTGGTGGCGCATGCTTGTAATCCCAGTATTTGGAAGGCTGAGACAGGAGGATCACAGGTTTTTGGCCAGCCTCAGCTACTTAGTGAAACCCTCCGCAACTTAGAGAGACCCTGTTTCCAAATAAAGAATATAAAATAGGGATTGGGGTGTAGCTCGGAGGTAGAATGCCCCTGGGTTCAATCCCCAGTACCAAAAAAAAAAAAGATAAAACATTACAACAAAAGGGGTTTACCTCAATAAGCCAAAGTTGGCTTAATATTCATTATCAATGTAATTTACTATATTAACAGAATAAAGGAGAAAAACCAATCATCTCAATATATACACAAAAACATTTAACAATATCTAGTTTATCATCCACTGATGATAAACTAGAAACAGACAGGAATTCTCTCAACCTCATAAAGAACGTCTACAAAAAACCCACAGCTGACTTTACACTTAGGGGTGAAATGTTGAACATGCTCCTCCCAAGCCCAGCGCAGGCAAGGAAGTCCATGCTTCCCCTTCCACCGCACTGACACGCAAAATAACACGATGAGTCTCCAAATGACTATGTTGAATGGCAGATGCCAGACAGAGAAAGAGTACACAGTGTCTAGCTTCAGCAATACAAAACAGAAACGGAAGTGACCAAAAGCTCACCCGTGTTGTCCTGGGACCCAGAGGAAAGCAAGGAATGTACTGTAAAGGACACCAGCCATCTTCCGGGGAAAGGAAATGCTCTGTCTGTGGCTGTACGCAACTGTCAAAACTCATCAAACTGTATACTTCAAATGAATGAGTTTACTTTATGTGAATCATTCCTCAATACATTTGATAAGGAAAAAAGTGATTAATATGTCTAAAAACATGAAAAAGGAACAAATGAATGAAGCAATGAAGAATTTCAAAAGTCTTGAAATCTTGTGTGTGTGTGTGTGTGTGTGTGTGTGTGTGTGTTACTGGGAAATGAACCCAGGGACATTCTACCTCCAAGCTACAACCCAGCCCTATTTTAGTTTTATTTTGAAACAGGGTCTCGCTAGACTGATGAGAGTCTCACTACTTGCTGAGGCTGTCCTCAAACCTGTGATCTTCCTGTCTTGGCCTCCCAAGCACTGGGATTACAGGCGTGCACCACCACGCCTAGCTTGAAATCTATTTTAAAAAGCAGTCAAATGGATGTTCTATAACTGAAAAAATATAATATCTGCAATTAGGAACTTTTTGGATGTCTTTAACAGTAAAGTAGCCAGTACTGAAAATGCAATTAGGGAAACTCAAACAGATTCGACTGAAAATATCCCAACTAATATTCAGAGAAAAAAACGTAAAAAAAAATGAAAGCTACACAGATGTGTGGAACACAGTCAAAAAGAGTGTAATCAGGAAAGGGCGTAGGAACAGGGCAAGAACAACATATGAATGAACAACAGCTAATAATTTTCCAATCCTGATTAAACACTCAATGCACCCCAGGTAGGATAAATACTCACACATGCATGTGCATACACACAATCACAAAAACAGAAAACCTTAAAACTGAACTCAGACAAAAAGTGTGTTCTTCCTATAGGAACAACAATAAAATCAAAAGTTGACTCTTCGACGGGCATTCCTTAGAACAGGAGGAATGTCATGCTAAATCTCTGACATATACAGAAGTAAAAATATATGACCGACCATATCAGAGTGTAGGAGGGGACAGATGGAGTTAGGCTGTTCTGAGAGTCCTAAACAGAGTCGATAGTAAGTCACAGTGTAATGGAAATCTCTCAGATAACCACTAAAAAGATAACACAAGAATGAGTAACAATGGAAAAATACCTCATTATCCAAATGAAGGCAGGAAAGAGGAATTAAACAACAGCAACAACAAAAAATTAATGGGACAAAAAGAAAACATATAGCAAGATGGTAGAATCAAGCCCAACATTTCATAAATCAAATTAAATTTAAGTAGATTAAACACTCCAATGAAAATGTAAAGGTTATCAGACTGAATAAAAATGACCACATTCTGGCCGGGCGTGGTGGCGCTCGCTTGTAATCCCAGTATTTGGGAGGAGGAGACTGGAGGATCCGGGTTCGCGGCCAGCCTCAGCTACTTAGTGAGGCCCTCCACAACCTCGTGAGACCTGGTTTCAAAATAAAGTATAAAAAATAGGGCCAGGGGTGTAGCTCAGAAGTAAAACACCCCTGGGTTCAATCCCCAGTACTGCAAAAAAAAAAAAAAATTACCACATTCTGTTTAAAGAAGCATATTTTGAAAGTAAGGGTGCAGCTAGATTGAAAATAGAATTTTAAAAGCTGTACCACATAAACATGAATCAGAGCAAAGCAGAACATGAAGAGGCCCTGGGTTTATCCCCAGCACTGCCAAAAAACAAACAAACAAAAAGCAAAAACAGAACTAAGAAGAGGAGCAAAGCTTCAATGTGGTTAATGATACACTGAGATTTAAAGTAAATTTAGTAAGGCCACTAGATAGAAGGTTGATAAATAATACTTATATTTCTACACAGCAGCAATATAAGCATCAAAAAATTTCCTAGGAATATATCGAACAAAACCTGTGCAAATCCTCTATGCTAACAACAACAAAACATCATTGAGGAAAATAAAAGACTTAGAGGACTAAACCATATTCTTGAACTTCGAACACTCAATATTGTAAAAATATCAATTCTCCCCTAAACTGATATATGAAACAAACAAACAAAAAATCCTAATCAAAATTCCACCAAGCTTTTTATGTGTGTGTAAAATGCCATGCTTATTCTATGATATATAAAGCCAGGCAAAGGATCTAACATCATGCATATAAGCTCTTTGAAGAACATAAGGGAAACCTCTACCATCAGTTACTGGGATTTACAGCAGCTCCCTCATCTGCAGACTGGCTTTCCACATTTTCAGTTACCCATGGTCAACCATGCTCTGAAAATATTATGGAAAATTCCAGAAATAAACCATTCATAACAATTCATAAACATAATTCATAAATAAATAATTCACAATTAAAATGCACACCATTCTGAGTAGTGTGATGAAATCTTAAGCTATCTTGCCTGGGACATGCACCACCTTTATCCAGTGGATCCACTCTGTATATGCTACCCACCATAGGTCACTCAATAGCCATCTCAGTTACCAGCTGGACTGTCCTGGTATCACACTGCTTGTATATGAGAAACCCTTATTTTATTTATTCATAGTCTCAAAGTGCAAGAGCAGTGATGCTGACAATTCCCATATGCTAAAGAGAAGCAATAAAGTGCTTCCTTTAAGTGAAAAAGTAATAGTTCTTGACTTAATAAGGAAAGAAAAAGAATCATATGCTGACATTGCTAAGATCTATGGTAATGTACTATTGTGAACCTTTTTCTGTGCAAAATTTATGAATTAAACTTTATCATAAGTATGTATGAATAGGAAAAAAACATTGTATATATAGGGTTTGATCCTACCTATGTTTTCAGCATCCACCGGAGGTCCAGAAACATTCCTGTGGAAAAGGGGGGTGACACTATACTATAAAGCTACAACACTCAGTACAGTAGTAGTGACGCAAGATGGAAAAATGATAGCGAATCAGGACAGCCAGGAAACTGCCGAGCCCACCCTCAAGGTGCTGCACCTAGTTGTGCCTTTCAGCCCCAAATCTACCCTTCTTGGCCTGCTTGGTGGATGCTGGTGATGGGCCCCAAGAACATTTCTCTTTGACTAGCCAGCACATGACGGGCTTGTCAGGAGAGAGTGCTGGAGGGGCAGAGGACTTCTCCCCCACGTTCCTGGGCTTCTTGCTGGCTCTATGGCATGCAAAGCAGATGACTTCCCTGCGAGTCTCGCACTCCAGGAGCCGAGAGACTTTCTCCCTGGATCCCAGCTATGCTCCCTCCAGAAACACCTGACTCTTAGGCTTGCTGGGCAGACTCTTCCAGGTTTGTTCCGTTTCTCCCTGAGCTACCCCTACATTTGGAATTCTTTACAGAGGCCTTCATCCTTTATCCTTCTTGATTGTTAATCCCTTTTACTAATTAACAATTCTTTATACTAAACACTCCCTACTCAAACTACTGTTGTAACTACTGCCCCCGACTAGAACCTGATATGTAAGATCACTTGACTTTTAGCAAAGGCACCACCTACAGGTCAGCAGGGAAAGGGCTGTCTTTTCAATAAATGGGACTAGATCCACATACAGAAACCATGAGCCTGGACTCCCACTGCATACCAACATGAATGGACGGACCAAATGCGCAAGGAACACAGAAAAGCTCCTAGAGGAAAGCAGCCAAGAACACCTTCACAGCCTTGGGGTCAGCACATTTGTTTTTAAAACAAAAACGATAAGAAGCCAGGCGTGGTGGCGCACACTTGTAATTCCAGTAGTTGGGAGGCTGAGACAGGAGGATTGTAGGTTCAAAGCCAGCCTCAGCAACTTGGTGAGGCTTGCGGCAACTTAGTGAGACCGTTTCCAAATAAAAAAAAAAATAGGGCTGATGGTATAGTCCAGAAGTAGAAGGCCCCTGGGTTCCATCCCCAGTACCACACACACACACACACAAAAGAAACAATAAGCACCGCATATAAAATGCTGATAAATTGGCTGGATGCAGTGGTACACACCTGTAATTCCAGCACTTGGGAGGCTGAGGCAGGAGGATCACAGGTTTGAGGCCAATGTGCAGGAACTTAACAAGACCCTGTTTCAAAATAAAAAGGGCCAGGGGGGTAACTCAGAGGTAGAACACCCCTGAGTTCAATTCCTAGTACCACAAAAAGAAAGAAGACTGATATTTGGACTTTATTAAAGGTAAGATTTGTCTCCAGAATGTATAAGACTACTACAAAGTCAATTAAAAAGACAACCACTTGGGAGGCTGAGACAGGAGGACAGCAGGTTCGAAGCCAGTCTCAGCAACTTAGTCAGCCTTAGTGAGGCTCTCAGCAATTTAGTGAAACCATTTCCAAATAAAAAATAAAAATAAAAATAGGGCGGGGGATGTAGCTCAGGGATAGAAAGCCCCTGGGTTCAATCAAAAAGACAACCAACAAACCATGGGCAAAAGACTTGGGCAGACACATCACAAAATATACACTGAAATGACCAGTAACGTACAAAGAAGTGCTATTAGTGACCAGGAAAGTACTGATTAAAACCACAGTGTGAGCCTCTAACCATCTTTTTTAACTCATGTTCTGGCACAAAGTTGCAGAGAATACACTGTAATTATTTAAATCTTTTTCCTTTATCACACTAACCACTTAAAAAATCACAAAAGGATTCTTTCCCTACCTATGGTATCTTATCAGAGCATGGGGCCATGGCTCATCTTTGAATCAAACATTCCCTATTACTTTCTTTTTTGTGTGTGTGGTACCGGGGATTGAACACAGGGGCGTTCTACCTCCGTGCTACACCCGCGGCCCTATTTTTTTATACTTTATTTCGAAACCGGGTCTCACGAAGTTGCGGAGGGCCTCACTAAGTAGAGAGAGAGAGAGAGAGAGAGAGAGAGAGAGAGCGCTGAGGCTGGCCACGAACCCGGATCCTCCAGTCTCTGCCTCCCAAAGTACTGGGATTACAAGCGTGCGCCACCACGCCCAGCCTCCCTATTACTTTCAAAGCCAGAAGGCTTCTGTATTCTGAGCCCCAGAAGAGGTTAAGGGTAGATGTTCTAGTCAGCATTCTTGCAGCTATAATCTAAAACACAGACCATGTAACTTAAAGGAAAGAAGACTTATTTTCTCAACGGTTTGGGGCTCAGTTCATGTGAGGCCGGGGACTGCAAATCTCAGGGCATAGCAGCAGGAAGCAGAGAGAGGGAGAGCACATGGGCTGTGCTCACATCATGGAGGCCAGAAGCAAGAGAGAGAGCAGGGTGAGGAGGAACCATATATAATCTCCAAGGCTGCACCCCCAGGGACCACCTCCTCCAGCCACCTGGGTACCACCCAGGTAAATCTATTACAATCGATGTATCCACTTCTGGGATTAAAACCCTCATGACTCAATTACATCAGCTCCAAACATTAATAAGTGAGCTCTGCCGGGCGTGGTGGCCCAAGCTGCTGAGACAGGAGGATCCAGGTTCGCGGCCAGCCTCAGCAACTTAGTGAGGTCCTCTGCAACTTAGTGAGACCCTGTTTCAAAATAAAGAATAAAAAATAGGGCTGGGGCCAGGCGTGGTGGCACACACTTGTAATCCCAGTACTTTGGGAGGTGGAGACCGGAGGATCCAGGTTCCCGGCCAGCCTCAGCTCTCTCTCTCTCTCTCTCTCTCTCTCTCTCTCTCTTACTTAGTGAGGCCCTCCGCAACTTCGTGAGACCCGGTTTCAAAATAAAGTAGAAAAAATAGGCCCGGGGGTGTAGCGCGGAGGTAGAACGCCCCTGGGTTCAATCCCCGGT
>PVJS01000702.1:67110-118708 GCA_004027185.1 Glis glis | reverse complement strand
CCTCTCCCCTGGCCAGCCCTCCCCTGCCAGCCACACCTGCCCATTCCTCCTCTGTCCACCCTCTCCCCTCCCTACACTCTCCCCTGCCCACCCCTCCCCTGCCCACCCTTCCTTCATCCCCTCCTGCCCTGGTGCCTGGCCTGTGGCAGCCCGTGAAGCATGGCTAGGTGGCGCTTCGTAGTACTGCAGGGGAGATGGGGACAGAAGAGTGGCCTCGCACCCTCCATCCATCTCCTGGGAGCCCGCCTGCGCTCCGGGCCTGCACTCCGGGCCTGCGCCCCCTGCCCCAGGCTGCTGGGCCTTTGCTCACACTGTTCTGTCACCCCAGGCTGTACCAGCGGGGGGGCCGTGGTTCCGAGTGTCACTACAGGCGGCGTCTGGCCAGCACTGGGGGAGCTCTGCAGGAAGGAGGAGCAGGGCCCAGCGTTGGCCCTGTTCCTGACCATAGCGGCCACAGGCGAGCCCTCCGCCACCTTGAGCCCTGGCTTCTGCATCTGTAAAATGGGGCTGCTGTGACGGTTGAATGACATGCTGGTGTTAAGACACTGGAGCCAAGGAAGACCCCAGGCCAGGAGGGCTTCCCGGGGCCATGCCAGGAGGAGCTGGGCTGGCTGCGAGCAGTGACCTGGAGTCCACTCAGGAGAAGGGCGTAGGGCATCCAGGCCCGAGGCGCAGCATGTGCAAAGGCCCGGGGCAGAGAGCAGGTGGAGCTGCAGCGAGGGGTCAGGGATTCGGGGAGCAGAGCTTGGCAGGCAGGGGAGGCCTGGGGCATCTGGCAGCCCCTCACCCACATTCCCATATCTCTCTTAGATGCAGAGAAGAGAGCCCCCTGCCCGTGGAGGTGAGCAGGCAGAGGTGGACTCAGGGTGGGGTGTGGAGGGACAGCTGGACTTCCTGGCCGCCTGCTAGCTGTCGGGCCATCTGTTGCAAGCTCCTTCCATCCGCCAGCCTCGACGAGTACACACGGGCCAGTCCTCAGACAGGACGCCGGGGCTGGCGGGGCCATGCTTGCTGAGGCCTCGCGGCAGGTTCACGGTCCTGACCCCCCTTAAGTGGCCCTGCAGTGCCTACAGCTCCCTCACATGCAGACCACCCCAGCATCCTTGAAGAAGCATGGCAGGGGTGTGGGAGAGGGATGCGCACATCCCTGGGAGGGCCTTGTCCCTCACTGCGGCAGAAGACTCAGTCGGAGCCCCACTGTCCCAGGCTCACGGTGGGACAGGGTGGTGGCTCACTGTTCTCGTATATGCTGGGGGCTGACTTGGAATGTGGGCAGGCAGGTGTGGAGTAGACACAAGGAAGGACTTCCATATTGGTAGGGAGGCTAGTGACAAGGGTGTCCGTTCTCGTGCCTGGAAGCAAGGGATGGCGGTGTCTTTGCGGTGATGGGTCTTTGGAGTTGGGTGAACTGGGAGATACCTGGGGGTGGCAGGGGGCAGGCAGAGGTGAAGGTGTGGCTGCTGAGCTCAAAGTGCTCTGTGCTGAGGGGGTGGTGGGACTGGATCTAATGCACTGCACCCCAGATAGGCCGGCGCTGAAAGGCTTGTTCAGTGCTGCCGATGGTGGTGACCATGCTAGTGTCCTCCTTGTGACAGTTAGGGCACTGGTTCTGAGGAGGTGACAGTGGTGGTGATGAGGCCACAGTGATGTTGCTAATGGTGGAGGTGGTGTGGCTGTGTGTGAGTAGGTGGTAACTGGTGACCATGATGGGACAGTTGTGTGACGAGGGCTGCGGTGACAGTGATAATGATTGTGCTGTTGATGGTGACGGTAACGGCACTGGTGATTCTTGTGCTGTTGGCAGTTGTTGTTGGTGTTATGGTGAGGGAGGTGGTGATAGTCGTGCGTTGCTAGTGATGATGGTAACAAGTGGTATGATGGTGATGCTGGTAGTGACGAGGCGCTCCTGATGATGTAATAGTCTTAGTGTCCATGCTGCCGTCAGTTGTGGTGATGGTGCTGTGGGCGGTGGGAATGGTGGGGAGGTAGTAAGAGCGGTGTTGACGGTGATGGTGGGGATGGTGGTAGTAGTGATTTTGTTATTTGTGTTGAAGGTGTTGCTGTTGATCATGTGATTACTGATGATGATGGTTTGGAAGGCAGTGCTGTTTATGATGGGGTTTGTGTTAATATTGATGATGCTGTTGGTAGTGGTGATTGTGATGGTGGTAGTGTTGGTAATATCATGGTAGTAATGGTGGTGATAGTGTAAGGGTGGTGGTGGTGATGGTGTTAGTGTTGGTAATATAATGGTGATTATAGCAGTGATGGTGGTATTAGTAATGTCATGGTGGTAGTAATGGGGGTGGTAATATCGTGGTGGTGGTGGTGGTAGTGGTGGTGGCGGTTGTGTTGGTGGTAATGGTGATGGTGGTAGTAATGTGATGGTGGTGATGGTGTTGGTAATGTAATGGAAATTATGGTGGTGATGGTGGTGGTACTTGTAGTGGTGGTGATAGTAGTGATGATGGTGGTGGTATTGGTAATGTAATGGTGGTGATAGTGGTGATTGATGGTGGTTATGATGGTGTTGGTGATGTAATGGTGGTGTTGGTAATGTAATTGTGGTGGTTATTGATAATGTAATGGTGGTCATAGTGGTGTTATTGGTAATGTAATGGTGGTGATGGTGTTAGTAATGTAATGGTGGTTATGGTCGTGTTGGTGTTGGATATGTAATGGTGGTGGTATTGGTAACGTAATGGTGGTGTTCATCTTGGTATTGGTAATGTGTTGATGCTGGTGCTGGTGGTAATGTAATAGTGGTGGTGGTGATAGTGTTGGTAATGTAATGGTGGTTATGGTGGTATTGGTAATGTAATGGTGATGGTATTAGTAATGTAATGGTGGTTATGGTGGTGGTGGTGGTGGTGATACTGGTAATGTAATGGTGGTAATACTGGTGGTATTGGTAATGTAATGGTGATGATGGTGTTGGTGTTGATAATGTAATGGTAGTGATGGTGGTATTAGTAACGTGATGGTGATAATGTAATGGTAACGATGGTGTTGGTGTTGGTAATGTAATAGTGGTGATGGTGGTGTTAGTAATGTAATGGTGGTGGTGGTGGTGGTGGTGATGGTGGTGGTAATGTGATGGTGATGGTGTTGGTAATGTAATGGTGGTGATGGTGGTATTAGTAATGTAATGATGGTGGTGGTGGTGGTGGTGATGGTGATGGTGGTGGTAATGTAATGGTGGTGTTAGTAATGTAATGGTGGTGATGGTGGTGGTAATGTGATGGTGATGGTGGTGGTAATGTAATGGTGGTGATGGTGGTGTTAGTAATGTAATGGTGGTGGTGGTGGTGGTGGTGGTGGTGGTGATGGTAATGTGATGGTGGTGTTAGTAATGTAATGGTGGTGATGGTGGTGTTAGTAATGTAATGGTGGTAGTGGTCGTGGTAATATAATGATGATGATGGTGTTGGTGTTGGTAATATAATGGTGATGATGGTGGTGGTGTTGGTAATGTAATGGTGATGATGGTGTTGGTGTTGGTAATGTAATGGTGATGATGGTTGTGGTGTTGGTAATGTAATGGTGATGGTGGTGGTAATGTGATGATGATGATGGTATTGGTGTTGGTAATGTAATGGAGGTGATGGTGGTGTTAGTAATGTAATGGTGGTGGTGAGGGTGGTGGTGGTGGTGGTGGTGGTGGTAATGTAATGATGATGATGGTATTGGTGTTGGTAATGTAATGGTGGTGATGGTGGTGTTAGTAATGTAATGGTGGTGGTGATGTGGTGGTGGTGGTGATGGTGGTGGTGGTAATATAATGATGATGATGATGTTGATGTTGGTAATATAATGGTGATGATGGTGTTGGTAATGTAATGGTGATGATGGTGGTGGTGTTGGTAATGTGATGGTGATGATGGTATTGGTATTGGTAATGTAATGGTGGTGATGCTAGTGTTAGTAATTTAATGGTGGTGGTGTTGGTATTGGTAGCATAATGGTGATGATGGTGGTGGTAATGTGATGGTGGTGATGGTGACTATGGTGGTGATGGTGGTGTTGGTAATGTGATAGTATTATAATGGTGGTTATGGTTGTATTGGTAACATAATGATGGTATTGGTAGTATTGGTAACGTGATGGTGGTGATGGTAGTATGTAATGGAGGTGATGGTGGTATTGGTAATATGATGGTGGTAATATTGGTAATGTAATGTTGACAATGGTGGTATTGGTAATGTAATGGTGTAATGATGGTGGTGATGGTAGTAATATAATGGTGGTGATGGTGGTGTTGGTAATGTGGTGGTCTTGGTGTTGGTATTGTAATGGTGGTGATGGTGGTGTTGGTAATGTGGTGGTGTTGGTAATGTGGTGGTCTTGGTGTTGGTATTGTAATGGTGGTGATGGTGGTGTTGGTAATGTGGTGGTGTTGGTGTTGATAATGTAATGGTGGTAGTGGTGGTGTTGGTAACATAATGGTGATGGTGGTGTTGGTAACGTGGTAGTGTTGGCGCTGGTAACATAATGGTGATGGTGGTAATGTAATAGTGGTGTTGGCGATGTAATGGTGGTGATGATGGCGGTGATGGTAGTAATGTAATGGTGGTGATGGTGGTGTTGGTAATGTGGTGATGGTGGTGTTGGTAATGTGGTGTTAGTAATGGTAGTAATGTAATGGTGGTGATGGTAGTGTTGGTAACATAATGGTGATGGTAGTGGTGATGTTGATGATGTAATGGTGGTGATGTTGGTAATATAATGGTGGTGATGGTTACAGTTGTGGTGGAGACTGCTCTGTTGACGTCATTGATAGAGTTGGTAGCGTTTCAGTGGTAGCTATGAGAGGGGAGGTTGTAGTGGCATAAGATGTTTGAGGCAGGCTCAGCTCTGAGTGGAGTTTGCAGCCGCGCACCCTGTGGGAAGCAGGGCCCACCCATGGCACGTTTAAGGAGCCAGCGCGCAACAGACATGTAGATACCAGCCAGGTGGGTGGGAGGGCTTCTGGAGAGCAGAGGAAGCTCAGGAGCATACGGCAGTCTGAGAGCAGTCTGGGTAGAGATGAGGCTGGGCTGGCTGTGACCGCGGTGAGGCTTGGATCTGTCAGAGCCCGGCACAGGGTGACATGCAAGGCAGTGACTGCTTGCTGAGTGAGTAAACAAGCTAACCCTTGACCTCCCAGCTGGGCTCCAGGGGCTGCAGCATGAGGGCCGCGGTGTCTGGCCAGCTGCTCCTCTCTTGGAAGGGGCAGGTGACAGGTAGCACGGGGCTGCAGGTAGAGCCTGAGCAAGGGGTGAGGCTCGGCTTTCCGAGCTGGGGAGCAGTCATCTCGTGGAGTGGGGTCAGGTCACTCTTGCTGGACTGGGGAGCCCAGTGTCACAGTCCCCCCAGGAGCCTCGCTGCACCCGGCCACAGCCCTAGGCCTTTGTGCCTTGCCCGAGGGGGTGGGTCAGGAGAAGAGCTGTTGGCCCAGGGGTGGGGGTGAAGCCGGAAGGCCTGACTCAGAGCAGCTGGCGCCAGGCAGGAGTGAGGAGATTGGCATCTGGTGTGGTGGGGATATGAAGAGCCCTGAAGGCTATAGACCTCTGATGCTGAGTGAGGCTCAGACGCAGCCGGAACCGGCCCCGAGTGCTGGGCCCACAGGCAAGGACAGCAGCCCGCCGAGGCATGGGCTTTGGCTGGCAACCGGAACTCAGACCTAGGCAGGCCCGTGTCCAAAGCCCAGGCTTGCAGGTCAGAGACGAGGGGCCACTCAGGCCCTGAGCTGGAGGAGCTGGGGCAAACTGGGGCCAAGCCCTGGGATTCCTAGACTGGAGGGGGAGATCAGGGAGGCCTCCTTGGTGGCAGGGGGGGTACGAGGCTGAAGCAGCAAAGACCAAGGCTGAGAGGGAGGAGAGGTCCTGTGTGTGCCAGACCAGCAGGGGCTCTCTCCGGGCTGGCATGTGCAGACAGGGCTACCAGGGCCATGGGGCCCACATAGCAGCAGGGTAGGGCCTGCTCATGGCAGGGCAGGGGGAAGCCCAGCCATCTAGGCAGGCTTCCTGGAGGAGGCAGCCAGCCTCCATCTGAGGTAACAGTCAGTAGGCAGGGTGGGAGGCCGAGTGACTGAGTGGGCTGGCGTCGGGCATGGAAGGAGGATAACTCAGGAAGAATGCTGAAGGCCAGGCTGAGAAGTTTGGGGGGCTCCTTGAAGTCCCTGCTTGCACAGGCTCCATTCCTGCTGCCTGCCCAGCACCTAAGCTCCCCCACTGGGGTGTTCTGTGCCCACTCCTGGCTTCTTTCTGCTGTGTGGGAGGACACCCTATGAGTCATTCACACTGGAGTGTGAATTAGCCCATCAAATCCAAGGGGACCCTGACAGTGCACAGTCCCATAAAAGCACCTGCTTCGTGGGCCGGCGGGAGGCATCATGATGCGGTGGAGGCCCTGGCTCGGCGGGCGGGCGGGCGCCGGGCTCTCAGCACTCTCTGTGTTACTGCCCCCTGATGTCCGTGAGCATGCGGGCTGTGTGCGGTCACTGTCTACCGAGCAGGCGCTGGTCGGGGTGCGTGCCTTCTGCACAGGGAGCAACCAAGCCCTGAGAGGCCGGGAAGGAGTGTGCCCAAGGGTGAAGGCCAGGCCTCGCCGCCCACGTCCTCCTCCTGGGGCTGGAGTGGGAGAGCAGGGTGCCCAGGCCGAGCCTGTGGCCAGCTGCAGTGTGGTCCCTTGAGCCTCCCACCCTCCTCGGCTCCCACCGGCGCTGGGCCTGCGGGATGTACCTTGTGGGGGCTGCCCACGCAGAAGCCAGGGCCCGGCCCTCTCGCGCTGGCTGGCTGGTGATGTGCTCTCTGAGCCTCCCTGGGACCTTGGGCACAGGTCATGGACCTGCATTGGGAGCTGAAATGAGATGAGGTCTCCACCGGCTTGGGGCTGTGCCAGGAGCTGGGGCCACTCCTGGATTTGGGGAAGGCTGCTGCATGGGTGGGCTGCAGGGAGCCGGGGAGCTCAGCCAGGTGTGGCCGGAGGGGAGGTTGGGTTGGGAGGTTGGATCAGTCCCCGGGGTAGTGTAGCCTTTGATCTGTGGGAGGGGTGAGCCCTGGGAGGGTTGGGGGCCTAGGGCATGTGGGGAGGTCAGATGGAGGACAGCAGGGTGGGGGCCGGGGCCAGGGTTACAGTAGCTGGGACCGAGGCTGGCCCACAGGGTTTCTTGTGGGAGAGAGTGGTAGGGGTCTCAGAGCCTGAGAGAAGGGCTGGTGGCAGTGGGCTTGTCGACCGTGGGCTGTGGGGCAGGGGAGGTGGGAGGACGGGTTTCAGGGTGGCCGGTGCAGGCTGCGGGGTGGAGGAGAGACGCCATCTGCTCGTGCCTGCGGTCTTGGCTGCCCCCCGCCCTGCTGGTGGCCTCTCAGGGTGTGTGGAGAGTGACGCAGGCCTGGGGCCACTCAGGTGCAGTGAACAGGATAGGAAGCGGTCCCTGGGCTTGCTGATGCAGCAGTCGTTGGTGACCTTGGCAGGAGCAGGTGGGAAGTCCCTGTGGTGGGGCCACTTGTGACCTGCAGAGGGTGGGCAGTGTCCAGAACTGCCCCGGGCCCTGTCACAGAGGCCTCGGTCCCCCCAGGTCCTCCCACTCAGGCAGGGAGGGACTGCTGCTCTGATGCAGGCCCCTCTCTTCTGCTCCTGGTGGGGAGTCGCGGCCCCAACTCCTCCTCTGGCCCTGGGCTCATTGGGAGCAGGTGCACCTGACCCAGATTCCTCGGGCCTGGGCCCAGGAGGGGGCACCTGGCTCCATGACCCAGATAGTCCAACAAGCTCAGACAAGAGGTGGCAAATGGTTCCCCACGTGTGGATGCAGTCGCTGTGTGCACGAGGAGGGAATGACCTGCCCGTGTTGCAGAAATGGGAACAGGTGCCTGTGCAGCAGAAAGGGCTTCAGACGGAGGAAGAGCTCGCAGCTACTGTGAATAGGAATCTGGGTATAAGACGCTTTCTAGAGGTTGTGTTGAAAGGCGGAGGGCTGAGGCTTTCCGACCCTCTCCAGGTGGATGTGTGTCTAAGAGGCGCATGAGGGTCCTCGTGCCGGGACCCCCCCCCCCCTCCTGCTGAAGGTCCAGAGCTGCGAGGAAGGCTTGGATACTTCTTAAGAATCCTTCATTGACCGCATTCTTTTCCTGACTCTGCTGGGCCTGGGGCAGGTCGTCCTCTGCAGATTCCAGGGTGCCCTCGTTACCCTCGAAGGTCCCTCTCAGATCTGTGTTCAGTCAGGGTTCAGATGCCGTGCGCCCTGGGGGGGAGGCAGGTAGACAGAAACTGGAATCTAGGCGCTACTGCTGTCTTGCTGTGTGGCCTTGGACAACTGCCACCTCTCAGAGCCTTGGTGTCTTTATCTACAAAGCTGACCTGAAGGTTGTTGCAGAGAACAGATGAGAAAATGCACAAAGAACTGAGCACAAATGGAAGCTATTATTACTGGGTATAGAAGGGGCATGGAGAGGCTCTGTCCCAGGGCTGCACGCGGGGACTGTGGACGATCTCCTGATACACGGTCATGGGCCTGCTAGAGGGGTGGGATGCTGAGGCTGGGCACCTGCCGGACAGTCCTGCAGAGTGGCCAGCCACTGCCTGTCTCCTGGACCAGTGGTAGTGCTTCCTCTACCCACCACAGTCTGTGGTTATAGGGTGGGCCATGCCACCCCCTCCGCAGGGTGGGCAGCAGCTATGGGTCTCCCTGACTCCAGGAGGCTGCTGATAAGCTAACTGGTGGCACAGTGGGGCCCCAGGGCCAGGCACTGGCGGTCTCCCAGGTGCTGGCTGGCAGCTGGCGGCCTGGCGCCCTATGGGCCCATCAGTGCGGCTGGGAACCTGCCAGGCCGCTGGCCCTGCCAGCCTGGCTCCCCTCACCCTGGCCTCAGGGTGTTGTCCCCTCCAAGTCTTCAAGCAGGTGGGGCAGCCGAGAGCTCAGAGCAGGGGGCTAGCTAGTGCCTGTGTCTGGGATGTGCACCACAAAACGGATTTGAATCCAGCACTGCCTGCCGGAGTCCGGCTCCTGAGAGCAGCTGCCTGGCCGACGCCACGGGCAGGGCAGTTGGCCACACGCAGGGCTCTCCTGGGGCGCGGGCGCATCAGTGTCTCCTTGGGGCTGTGCTGGTCGTCTTGTGTCTGATGTGAGGCCTGCAGGCATGGGACTGCTGCATGCCACCCCCAGGCACAACGGAGGTGGGAGTTAGCCAGGGCTCAGTGGCTCCTGCCCTGGAGGGTGTGTAGGGCAGAGGGAGAAAGTAAGGGGGCGTGCCTGGCCCACCTATGTGCAACCTTGGAAAACCTCTGGTAGGGGTGCCAGATCTGGGGTGCCACTCAGAGCTCCAGGATTTTCCAGGGACTCCCTTCCCTGTCCCCTCTGTACCCCAGATCCTGCCCATTCTGTGGTCAGCAGGACCTGTACTCTTCTCACGAAGAGGGTCTAGGGGTTTCTGCCCTGGGGATTGGACTTTGGTGCATCCTGTGCTGGGCTGCAGGGCCACAGGGTGGAGGTGGGACCTCTCTGAGCAGGCTAATTCCTTAGCCTCGATCCCAGTGCCAGGGTCCTGGGTCATGCTGTGGCTGCCCACTGTGGCCTGTAAGGGTTGGGTGGGCCGAGCCCCGAAGGCTCAGACAGAGGCAACCCTGGGAGCCAAAGAACTTGCAGGCCCAGAACGCTTCTACGGCTCACATCTACGCGTATTATTGTATTATTCTTTCTGTGGAAAGAGAGGGTCCCCAGATAGAGGAGCCTGGGCCTCCAAACTGTCTTCCATGGACCGAGGGCTTGGTCTTTCACTCTGCACTTCAGGGTGGGCAGACAGGCCAGAGAGGCTAGGGGTCCCAGGGCCACGCGGCTCATCCCTAAGTCCTCCGAGCCCAAGGGCCACTCCTGGGATTCCTCCTGGCCCTGCCTTTCCTGTGACCTGAGGCCACAGTTTAGCTTCTTCGGAGCAAGTCATACTGACGTGGTGGAGAGAACCTCAGAGAGAATCCCATGCTAAGTGTGTCCTGGACCGTGGGGAAGGGGGGCCCGCCCCCCCAAAGTGTCCCTTCTCCCTGAGCCTGAATCTCAGCAGTCCTGCTGCCACTTCCCTGAGCTGCTAAAAACAGAGAGAGGGAAACGAGGTGGGGTGACCCAAAGCCCACGGACGCGCTCAGGGCTCTCAGACACCTGCACGACCATCCACAGGCACACACTCCAGCATGGCCCTATGCAGCGTGGGTGGCCACCCCATGCTTTAGAGACAAGGGCACCAAGGCAAGGGGCGTAGGTAACTTCCCCAGGTGGTGCAGCAGGGATGTGGTGGTTGAAACCCAGGTGACTGAGCAGACCCATTGCTCAGTGTGCGTGTGGGCAGTGCCCTGTGTGGGCAGCTCTCTGGGCTCTTCGGGGGAGAGCCGCTGGACAGCACAACAGAGCATGTGCCTTTTGGTTCTGGGCTTCGAAGTCTCCCTTGATACAGTGGGGGTGGGCTAGAGGAGGCGACCTGAGGCTCCCAATCCCGTCTCCGCTTCCTGGCTGGGAGTGGGTTGGAACTGCAGTGTGAAGGCTCTGGGGCCAGCTGTGGGAAGACCCTCTGTGTGGAGGGTCTAGGCTTGTCCGTGGAAGTCCTGGGGCGTGCATGAGTTTGGGAGACTTGGGGAGGGGTGAAGCCCTGC
Source organism: Glis glis (assembly GCA_004027185.1). Lineage (NCBI taxonomy): Eukaryota > Metazoa > Chordata > Mammalia > Rodentia > Gliridae > Glis > Glis glis. The sequence goes on along the minus strand of PVJS01000702.1, from coordinate 108,091 downwards.
TCTGTGGGCCTTGGGTTCAGAAGGAGCTGGCTCCCAGAGGTAGCCCTGGCAACATCAAATCCTTGAGGTGCATCTCTTCACCCCCACCTGGCGGGCCCTGAGTCCTGGAGGCAGGACAGGGACTAGCTCCAGAGGCCCTCCCTGGCACTTTCTGCAAGGCAACCACGCTGGGGGCCAGTGGCTGAGAGTTGGATGCTCGGAAGTGCTGGACAGAGGCTGCCTGGAAGGCTGGGGAATGTGGCTCTGGGACAGCAGTGGGGGAGGAGTGATCTGCCCGCAGTTGGGTTCCTGGTGCACAAGAACCTAGCAAGTCCTATGCTGAGATGACAGCTGGGCAGTGTGGGGCCTAGAAACAGCAGGAGGGGCCTGGGTCGGACCCAGAGGGAAGTTTCTAGCTGCCTCCCTGGGGAGAGACGAGCTTCAGACACAGGGGGACAGGCCTGGGGGAGGTGGATGGATTCCAGGGACGGAGCAGTCCCAAGGTCACCAGCTCCAGCGGCCCAGGGCTGTGGGGCTGCGGAGCGCAGAATCGGCCCCTGGCCCGCCGGCTCCAAGCGCGCCCCCGGCTCGGCTCGCGCCCCCGCGTTGCACGTGCGCCCCGCCCTGGCTCGGGGCGCCGCTCCCCGGGGCTCGCGGGGGCCGGCGGGGGCGCGGGGCCGCCCGGGCGCGGGGCCAGCTCCCCGCCCTCCCCGGCGCGCCCGCGCCCCGCGCTCCCGCGGGCTGCTCTCGGCTCTCGGGCGCGCGGCGGGCGGGCGCAGAGGCGGCCATGGGCGCCCGGGCGGCGGGGCCTGGCGGCAGCGGGGCGGGCACAGGGGAGGGCGGCGGGCCGGGCCGGCCGCTGGCCGCCGCTGACGCTGCCTGTCTCCCCGTGTCCCGCCGCCCCCAGACCCTCCTCCTCCGCCCCCCCGCAGCTCGGGCCCTGGTCGTGGCGCGGCTGCCGCACGGTGCCCCTCGACGCCCTCCGGACGCGCTGCCTCTGTGACCGACTCTCCACCTTCGCCATCTTAGCCCAGCTCAGCGCCGACGCGGTGAGACCCCGGCGGGCACGGGCGGGGAGGAGGAGGGAGGGGAGGAGGGAGGAGGGAGGGGCGGCGGGCGGGGGCACGGGGACTGTCGCGGCGGCGGCGACGGCGGGTGGGGAGGGCGCCCCAGCCTTCCCAGCCTCCGGGGGGATCGCTGCGCCCAGCAGCCACCATGGCCCTGGATAGGGTGAGTGGGAGCCGAGTGTGGAGTTGGGGTCCCCCCTCCGGAAGTGGCTGATGGGTGGGTCTGTCTCCACTCTCCTTGGAGGCCTGGGACCTTGGAGAGAGCTGGGTCCTCAGGAGAACGAGGTCTGCCTGGTCCTGGGGCTCCCGGGGCTGGGGAGGGCAGAGTCCCTGGCCTGCCAGGGATAGGCAGGAGGAGGCGCTGCCAGCTTCGCTCCTCTTCCCAGAGTCCTGCTGCACCCACCCCAGGTGGAGCCTGGTTTGCGGAGGTGGCTCTGTCCCCAGGCAGGGCTCTGGGGGTGGCCGAGGCTGCTGGGTCTGGCCCAAGTCCCCAGGCAGGCCTGTCATCTCAGGGGCCTCCTTTATGTTCCTGTGATTCTTGTGGGGGCTGCTGGTTCCTATGGAGACTGCATCTGGGGCAGCCTGCTGGCAGGGGCCCTGGGTGCGGGGCCAGCCCACAGCGGCTGGAGGGCTCCTCGGCCCAGAGCCCACCGAGCTACACCCGCCTGCCCCAGGTCACTGGGCCAGGCTGCCCACCGAGGAGAGAGGGGTCCTGGGGCCTCTCCTCTGGCTCCTGCACCCAAGCCTCTGGTAAAGGCGTGGGGTGGCAGGTATGGAGGACGGGCTGGGGAGGGCGCTCGGCTTTGCTGGGTGTTTGGGTGGCTCACCCCTCACAGAACCCACGTTCCATGTGGAAGATGGCTCCAGGGCTCCCAGGACATCTGGCCACTGTCTTTGTCTCAGGAAACCCAGCTGGGTTCCCCAGAGTCAGAGCTAAACAGAACTCATAGGTCAATGCCACTAAACTCTGCTGACAGGAAGGGAAACTGAGGCCTGGGAAGGGGCTTGCTCAAGGTCTCAGTGAGTCTGAGCTGGACAGGCCCTGACCCGGGGGAGCCCTCTTGAGAGGACAGCTGGGGTTGGGTCTGGGGGCAGGGTGGGGGCCACCCTGGAGGCTCCCTGGAAGAGGTGGCTTTCTGTATAAATGGCCATCAATGTGCAGGTGGCGGGCTGCCCCTGCATGACCTTCCTGGGCCCTCAAGGCTGGCCCAGGCAGCACAGGGAGGCCATGGTCTCCAGTGGCTGCTATCTATCTGTCCCTAGGGTATGTGACCAGGATCAGGGCAGGGAGTCGGGGGCTGCACCCCTGCTTCCCTTCTCCCAGCCCAGGGCTGGGCAGGAGGTTTGTGTTGGAACCTGGAAACACAGGCTTGCCCCTCGCATGCCGCGACCCTGGGCCAGCCCTCTGAGCCTCAGCTTCCCCCGTCACATGGAGGGGACCCTGTGTCCTCTGGGCTGGCCGTGGGCAGTGGCGCTGTTGTGCCTGCATAGCTCCTGCGGTGGTGGTGGGTGGCATGGGGTGCGTGAGGGGCCGGCTGCAGAGGGCCTTCGGGGCAGTGCTGATCCGTGCTGGGGTTCTCCTGGGCCCGTGTAGGGAGGGGCGTGTGGAACGCTGAGTCCGGCTTGTTTGGCAAGGGTCAATGACTGCCCTCGGCGGGCTTCTAGATCAGGTCAGTGGTCAGGAAGGCGGGGGCTGGCTGGCGTGTTGGGGTACCCTGTACCTGTATCCCAGACAGAGCAGCAGAGGCTGAGGCATCAGAACGGGCAGTGGCTACAGAACTGACTCCAGGATCAATGGCAGGCTGCCTGCATCTCGAGTCTCAGTTTTCTCATCTGTAAGATGGGACAGTGGTGGGTTTTGCCTAACTGTGTGACCTCCTTGGGGACAACCTGTCTGGCTCCATTTGGGCTCCCGATGATGGGCCCTGGCCCGAGCTTATAGGGGACCATGAGCCCAGGAGGAACCACGAGGGGCTCATGGGCACGAAGCCTCTCAGCGTCTTCCTCTGCTCTCCCACGCTGCCGCCCACCCCTGCCTGGGGACTGGCGCCTTGAGGGGTGCGCTCGGCCCCCGATGCTCGGCATGGAGGGGCTGAGGGTAGATGTGGGTAGCAGACGTGGGCACAGAGGCCGGGTCCTCAGGAGAACAAGGACTGCCTGGTCCTGGGGTGCCCGGGGCTGGGGAGGGCAGGGTCCCTGGCCTGCCAGGGACAGGCAGGAGGAGGCGCTGGCAGAGGGAAGGCCGGGGTGGGCTCTTGGGGCCTCCTGGGTAGGGTCTGGGGAAGTGCACTGGGAGGAGGTGTAGCGCAGGGTCCTGGGGAGAAGTGAGAGCCATCCAGGGGGGTGAAAGAGGCATAGAGCTGCTGGGGCACCGGTGGGCGACAGGTATGGGGCTCAGGGGCTAGAAAGGCAGAGAGGCTGGCTCTGCCAGCCAGGCTGGTCCTGGGGGAGGAGGGAGCGAGGATGCAGTAGGGCTGGTGCTGCAGAAAGCTCAGCAGGGGGCAGGGTGGTGACCGTGGGGCCTGGGGAAAGACAGGCTGCCTCCCCTGGGGAGGATGGCCGGGGCTGGATGGATGCATTGCAATAGGGAATTGGGTCGGAGTGGGCAGAGACATGGCATTCTGGCCACAGGCCGGCCTCGAGGGACTGTTGTCCAATCAAGGGCCTGAGATGATGGTGGAGGGGGCACCATGGGCATACCCCAGGAGCCTGTGTGGTGAATCCCGCAGGGGGTGTGAACGAGGGGAGACGGGGCTCTGAGCCGGTGTGGGTGCAGATGCCGCTGTACCCCACAGGCCTGCGGCTGCTGGCAAGTTGAGCCATAGCTCTGAGCCACACCTGTGCGTAGGAGGTGCTGCCTGTCTCGGAGCTGTGGTGGGGACTGAACCAGGTGATGTATTTGTGGCACTCGACACAGCTGGGCACGTAGTAAACAGTCTGTCAAGGACAGTGGTTGGTGTTGCTTCTGTGACACGCCTCAGACTGTGCTCAGGAGTGTGAACAGCTAGGGTCGGGGCTCAGAGGGTGACTGAGACCAAGACTCAGGTGTAACTTGGGGCAGCATTGAGCCTGCGGCTCCACTCAAGGGTCAAAGTGTGACCTGGGGAGGGTTCAGGGCTTAGTCTGACTCGAATCAGGTTAGTTTTGTGGACAGTTGGGAGCTATAGCTGGTGTTGGAGCAGAGGCAGGAAAGAGGGGGCACTGCAAGGTAGAAGTCAGTCTGCAGAACAGAAGGTGTGTAGAGGGTTTGGAGGCGATGGGGAGCAGGGAGTTCACGTGGTGGAAACTGGCAGTAGTCATGTAAAAGAAAAAGTGATAGGTGATTAGGGCAACCGGTACCCAGGAGAGGTCAGGGGAAGGTGATAGTTCAGATAGAATGCTCAGGGAAGGCCTCTGTGAGGTGGTGACTTCTCCACTGAGAAGGGCCAGCCATGCGGAGGTCAAGAGCAGTGGGGCGGCCTGTGCAAAGGCCCCGGGGCAGCGCTGAGCTTAGCACAGGAGGGGCCGGCCTGGTTCTGCCTCCCCACTGTCGGAGTTGGGACTAGTCTCTCACCCTTGGGGTCTGCAGCCTGTCCCTCCAAACGAGGCCTGGAGTTCTCCAGTGCTCTTGCACCTGGCCTTTGGCCTGTCCCCTGCCCACATCACCCAGAGCTGGGCGAGGGCTGTCCGGAGTGACCGATGCCAGCTTGGTGAGCGGGTAGGTTCGCAGTTGCCAGGCCTATTGAGGGCAGACAAGGCAGATGGCCACAGAGGTCGGGGCTGGAGCCAGCCATGGTGCAGGTGCGAGCCACCTGCTCAGCCTGTGACCTGCCCAGGGCTGTGGAATGTTGGCTGAGGGCTGCCCCGCCCCCACAGATCCCTGTCCACCTGGCTTCCTCCCAGCCTGGGCCTCAGGTCTTCCATCAGAAGGGTCCCAGGACCACAGGATTCTGATCCCAGAAGCCACTGCTTTGAGGAAAGGTGGCGTCTGTGCGGAGCGCATGGTGCACAGCAGCACTGCCGCACTGTGCCACATGGAGCATGGTTTGGGATGGCTGAGGTGGCACAGCCATGTGGCTTGTGGTCTGGGTCTCCTGCAGAGCCCAAAGGCCTAGCATAATCGGGGGCCTGCCTGGAGGCGGCAGCTTTCAAGCTCTGCCTGGTGGATCGGCAGTGCTGTACACAGGAAGAGGAGCCTGGCTGGGCACCAGGGCCTAGGAGGCGAGTGCCTGCATGTTCTTACCGAGTGTGCTTGTCTGCAAGTCTCGGGTCGGTGCGTGTATGTGGTGTGTCCGGCATGTTTTCTGTGTCACCCCAAGTTTGGAGCCCAGGTAGGCCACCTCAGGCCTCATTTTGGCCTGGAGGGGAGCACTGGGGCTGGAGCAGCAAGCCATGAGCTGTCAGGTCTTCCCAGGGCAGGCGTCCATGTCCCCGCTGCACTCGGGCCCGAGTCTTTGTAGATGAGCAGCCAACAGGGAGGCAGGCCAGATGCTGTGAGCCCCGGGCGCAGGGACGTGGTGGCTAAGATGTCCTGGGAAGCAGGAAGCCAGCCTGATGTGGAGTGTGTGGGGACTCGGCCCCACCTGCCCTGTGGGGGTGTCCCTGCCCAGGGCTGTGGCAGTGAGGGCGGCTCCCAGGGAACCCAGGCAGGGCACAGGTGGGCACTGGGATTAGCCAGTGAGCTCAGAGCTGAGCTGGCCCTAGAGCCAGGCCCCTGGCCTCCTCCCCAGCGCCCAGGCCCCGGGGCTGTGTGTGTGGAAACACAGGTTTGTGTTCGACCTGGGCCCAGGCTGTGCTGCCATGGGCCGCTGACCCCCTGGTGGCCTTGGGCAGCTCGCTCCTCTTTTCTGGGCGCTCTTTCAGGTAACTTTGAGCAGGCCTGCATGCGGTCAGGCGGACCCAGCGGGGTGGGGCGGGGAGGCTTTCTGGAATAGCCGTGCTTGCTCCGGGGGAAGAGCAGTCCAGGCCTCAGGGGAGCCTGTGCCTGTGCGTGGGGGAGCGAGCTGCTGTCGGGCTTGGCTGAGAAGGAGAGCCGCCAGGTTGGGGTAGGCGGAGCAGGCCGTGGAACGAGGGGCTTCGGGCACTTCAGGAGGTGCCACCCGGGTAAGAACGGCCACCTGAGTCACCAGGAGCCTCTGGCTGGGAGAGTCTCACCTCTGCAGCACGTTGTCAGGGCTGCGGGGCTCTGAGAGCTGCTTTGTAGCTTGCTGGAGAGTCCGACTTGGGGTGGGGGCCCACTGGGGTGGAGAAATGGCTCCTGCCCGGGCCTGCTTCCCAGCCAGCTCCCACTCACTCCTGCCTCTTTCCTGGAGCCCGGGGCGTGGGGGCTGCACAGCTTTCGCTGATGCCGCCTCCTGTGGAACCGGGGCTCATGGTGGGGACGGGCTCTGCCAGTGCATGGGTTGGGCACGCCCTTGTCTAGGCGGGGACCAGCCTGGCGTCTCCCTTCTGTGCTGGGCACACGGTAGGCAGTGGTAGGCTGGGTTGGCCCGGCCTCCTGAGGGGGTGAGCTGAGATAGGAATGGCTGGGGCACCAGCCATGTGAGGCGGGGGGCGTATTCCAGGCGGAGGGACACACTGGTGCAGAGACCCTGAGACGGGAACCAGCAGGCCACCCGGTGGCCTTTGCAGGGGGGTTAGGGGGACTCTGAGCTGGGCAAGGAGGGAACTGCCAAGACACAGAGGTAAACCAAGGCGCCTGCCAGAGTGGGAGGGGGGAGAGTAGAGGTTTGGTGTGGGGGCTGTGGAAGGAGTTGGGTGGTGCCGGGTCCAGAGGGGGAGTGGAGTTGGAGGCGCTGTTGGACACGCAGTGGGATGCAGCCGCAGCTGTGGAGGAGGGGCACTGGGGCTGGGAGTGCAAGCCCGAGAGCGGGCTGTGGAGCAGGGTTGGGCCTTGGCCTACCTGACCCCACCTGCGATGTGGGGGTGAAGCCTCCCTGGAATTGGGGGTACAAGGGTAATTGCCAGGCTTGTACAGGACTATAGTTGGCCAGGCAGGCATGGGAGGCCCTGCCCTCGACAGGGGCAAGAGATCTCCTCCAGGGATGGCCCTGCAGAAGAGGGCCCCTGGAGTGCTGGAGGAGGAGGCAGAGGCAGGGGCAGGGGCTGGTCCCCGGCTGCACTGGGAACCGGGGCCTGCCCCGCCTGGGCCTCAGTCACTGGCCAGCAGAGGGGTTGCCGGAGTCTTACTCCTGTGGTCTCTTCCGGCACCCAGAACATGGAGAAGGCGATCGTGCCATCCGTGACGCTCATCGTGGGCTGCGGCGTGTCCTCCCTCACCCTGCTCATGCTGGTCATCATCTACGTGTCTGTGTGGAGGTGGGTGCCCACCCTGGGGTGCCGGCCATGGGGTGGGGGGTCCCAGAGCTCTGCCACCCCCAGCCTTCTAACCTTGCCAGTCATCTGTGTCATCCAAACACTGTCACCACGAACAGCACCCACCTCCACCTCTGCCACCAACCAACCCCGGCCCCCACTGGCCCCTCCATACCATACCTGCCCTCCCCACACCCCCACTTACACCTGTTCTAGGTTCTTACCTGCTGCTGCCACACGAGCAGGACAGGGTGGACACACCTTTCCAGCTGGGCCTGGACCACACAGGTCCCAGTTCCTGCTGGACACACACTGACAGATGTCAGCCCTGAGCCCACACCGCAACTGTGCACACTGGGCACCTGCCCCTTGGCTACCTGAGGTCCCCTTGGCCACCCGATACCCTGTGTGCCCTCACACCTGGACCTGCAAGGCCACAGCTCCCTGAGGCCAGGGTCCAGTCTCAGGGCCTGGAGCCTCTGCTCCTCATACCTGCCCTGTCCCTTCCCCCAAGGCCCCGGGGTGGCAGGCCCTGCTGGAGCCAGGACAGGGATGGAGAGGTGTGCAGAGGGAGGACTTGTGCCTGGGCCTGTGAGGAGTCTGTGTAAGTGGCAGGTGCAGGCTCGGCCCGAGCGTCAGGCCAAGTGGCCACAGGTGTGTGAGCGTGTGTCCCTGCCTGTAGGGATGTGTGACTGCGAGTTGTGCCAGCTGGGTGGCCAGTCTCCTTGCCCGTCTGCATTCAGCCCCCATGAGTAGTTCGGAGCAAGGAGGGTAAGCTCAAGGTCGCTGCCCAGGCAGCTGCCTGCAGGGCTGGGCTGGGACTCCCAGTATGGCTAGAGGATGTGCAGCCCCTGCGCCTGGCCACTCTGGCAGCGAGATGTCAGCCAATAATTGGAACTGACGGCCCGGCCACTGTCCAAGGTCGGGCAGCAAGAGGTCAGTGTGGGCTGATGGGGGAGGGGTGGCAGGCACTCTCTTTGTGAATGGGTAGCCATTAGTAGCAGATGCCCTCCGTTGTCCTGCCCATGCACAGAGCACCCAGGGTTCCTCCCTTTGGGGTTGACAGGGGGCCATGGCTGTTTTCCCCACCCCAGTCAGCTCCTCCCCTAGAGTCGGGGGCTCCCAAAACATCTTGGGGCGGGGGCTTGAAGGCTCTGAACTCCAGCTCTGACTTGCTGAGGTTTGACACTTCCCATTTTCAAAGCACCTCCCTCAGTGAGTGTTACTGGCCATCGCAGTGCCCTGTGAGCTGCAGGCGGGGCTGTTCCGATGGGCCCTGAGGGGAGGTGGCAACCCAGACAGGAAGCATGGCCTGCCCAAGGTCAGATAGCATGTCAAGGACCCCTAGACTCAGCCATGTGCCCTCTCCTCTCCACATGCATGGATCTCAGTCCCCAAGGGATGGTGGTGGTGGTGATGGTCATGATGATGGTAGTAGTGGTGATGGTGGTGGTGATGTGGGTAGCAGTGGTGGTGGTGAAGGTGATGTGCGTGGTGGTGGTGGTGATGATGTTGGTAGTGATGGTGATACCTGCAATGATAACGATGGTGTTGGTGGTAGGCGTGCTGGTGCTGGTGATAGTGATGGTAATGATGGTGGTGGTGGTGATTGTGGTTGTGATGGTGATGATGATGGTGGTGATGGTGGTGGTGGTGGTGATGGTGGTGGTGATGGTGGTGGTGATGGTGGTGGTGATAGTGATGGTAATGATGATGGTGGTGGTGGTGATGGTGGTAGTAGTGGTGGTAATGGTGATGATGGTGATGGTGATGGTGATGGTGTAGTGATTATGGTTGTAATGGTGATGATGATGGTGGTGGTGATGGTGATGGTGACTGTGCTGGTGGTGGTGATGGTAATGATGGTGGTGGTGATGATGATGGTGATGGTGGTGGTGGTGGTGGTAGTGACGGTGGTGGTGATTGTGGTTGTGATGGTGATAATGATGATATTGGTGATGGTGGTGGTAGTGGTGATGGTGGTGGTGGTGATGGTGGTGATGGTGGTGGTGGTGGTGGTGATGGTAGTGATGGTGGTGGTGGTGATGGTGGTAGTAGTGGTAATGGTAATGATGATAGTGGTGGGGATGGTGGTAGTGATTATGGCTGTGATGGTGATGATGATGGTGGTGGTGATAGTGATGGTGATGGTGATTGTGCTGGTGGTGATGATGGTAATGATGGTGGTGGTGGTGGTAGAAATGGAGGAGGTGGAGCCCCGGTCTTGGGTAAGCCGCATGACCTCAGTTCTTATGAAGATGAGATCCTCTTGGGTGCTGACCTCAGGTCCGTCCTCTCCACAGGTACATCCGCTCGGAGCGGTCTGTCATCCTCATCAACTTCTGCCTGTCCATCATCTCTTCCAACGCCCTCATTCTCATAGGGCAGACCCAGACCCGCAACAAGGTAGGTGACCTCTTGCCCTGCCAGGCACATATCACCTTCGGGTGGGGTAAAGTGGCCACCCAGCATGGTCCCCATCCCAGCCAGCCTTGAGTCTGGAGGCTCACAGTGGGGCCCCTCAGCCTGCCCTCCCAGAGTACCCCATCCCTGCTCTCCACCCCCTGATCTCCATGCCCATCCCACTAAACATGTCAGACTCAGGTCTTGGGTAGGGGCCTGTCCATCCTCATGGGCCACCCTCATTATGGGGACAGAGGTATTGCAGTGAGACGGAGGGAAGGCCTGGTCTTGGGGTACTGCTGTGTGGTAAGGCAGAAGCTTACAGTTATGGAAGGTTTGTCTGTGACTTGCTGTGGGTCCTTGTGTGGGACGTACCCTTGCCGGGCCTTGGGTTCACCACCTGCAGGATGGATGGCTTGATCTGGGGCTTTTGAGTGGGCTCTTGGGTTGCCATTTGGTGGGAGCTGGGGAGGAAGGGTCTGTGCCTGGTAGTCTGTGGGCAGGGTCACAAAACACCCACGTGGGGGCCTGCGGCTTCAACAGCCCATCTCAGGGTGGGGACCAGGTCACCCCTTAGTTGCTTCCTGCCTGAAACTTGGCCAGGCCACAGCTGAGGACACTGGGCACCGGGCCTCTCCTGGTCACGCTGGGCATTCATAGGGTGGGTGAGGGGCGTTGCGCACCCGCCCAGCCCCTTCACCGCCTGCCCGCCCAGGTGGTGTGCACGCTGGTGGCGGCCTTCCTGCACTTCTTCTTCCTCTCCTCTTTCTGCTGGGTGCTCACCGAGGCCTGGCAGTCCTACATGGCCGTGACTGGCCGCCTCCGGAACCGGCTCATCCGCAAGCGCTTCCTCTGCCTGGGCTGGGGTGAGCGCCCGCTGGGCAGGCCTTGGCGGGCGTTGGTGGGCCGGGTGGGCTGCCCTCTTCCCTGGGTCCTGCTGCTTGTTCCTGCCCCTGCCACCCCTCCCCACCCACCCTGGGGGCCTGCGGTTGCCCTGGGCTCCTCCCTTCCGGGCCTTTGTCCCTTCATTGGGTTGCTCGAGAAAACACGGTACACCCAGTTCAGTCTGACTTTTAGGTAACAGGTAGTTTTTATACTTGGGACATTCTGCTACTAAAAATGATGCCTAGTTTATCTGGGACCCAGATGTAACTGGGTGTCCTGTGTTTATTTGCTAACCTGGCAGTGCTGCCCCCAGTCCTGCTGGGCCAAGTCCTGTCCACTTCTCACACTCCGTCACTCTGTGGGGGCCTCAAAGACGTGTCCCTCCACACCCCCAGGCAGGGCTTCTTGGTGGCTGGGCTGGTGACTCTGTCTCTGTCCTCCAGGGCTCCCTGCGCTGGTTGTGGCCATTTCCGTGGGATTCACCAAGGCCAAGGGGTACAGCACCATGAACTAGTGAGTCGGAGAGACGGGGATGGGGTAACACCACATGGCTCCCCCAAGCTTTCCACAGCCCTAGGAGGCTGGGGCTGCTGTGCCCTCCACCCCACCTGGATGGATGCCTGCTCAGCGAGGCTCTGGGAGGGTAGCCCTGGGTTGGGGCTGAACCTGAGGGCAGCCCCCTTGCCCCTGCCAGGCAGTGGGCAGGGGATTGAGAGGAATAGGGCTAGGGGCCATCAGGGCCTCCCACCTCCTTGTCGGGTGGCCTTGCTGGGCCACTAGTTCCTGAGCTTTAGCATGTCCACCTGCACAAGAGCTGGTGAGGACCCCAGGTTGTTCAGAGCATAGCAGGAGCACCCCACGTATGCCCCTGGAATGTGGCAGGGCCGGGTCCTTGCAGATAAAGCCCATGAAGCCCCAGAGGGTCATCTGGGCAGGTCCTGAGGACTTATCCAGAAAGCTAAGCCAGGACTCTTGGGCTTATCCTAAAGGCCCAGGGATAGAGGATAGGGGGTTGAGGCTGATGACTGGTTTGGGCTGGGGCCGGCCAGACCAGGGCATGCGCACAGGGCCAGGCGCCAAGGCCTTGAGCCTCTGACATCATGTTGAAAAAGGAAAGTCTGCAAGAGACCCCCCAAGAGAGGAGCCAGGAAGGGCCAGTCCCGCAGAGGGAGCCCTGGGGGAAAGGGGCACATCAGGCCACCTTCATCTAGCCAGCCTGGGCCCTGCTGCGTGGTTCCGAGCAGGCATGCGCTGGCCCATTTCCCACCTGCAAGTGGTGGTGGGGACAGCTGCCTGGGACTTCCGAGGGTTCCAGAGCAAAGTGCGTGCAGTATATTCAGGAGGCGCTTAATAAGTACTGCTGCTACTTCCCGGCACACGCCCTTCCCTCCTGAGAAGCTGGAAGTGTGCGCTTTCGCCTGTCCATCCGTGTGAAGGGTGGGTGGGCGCTGACTGCCTGTCTCCTCCCCAGCTGCTGGCTCTCCCTGGAGGGGGGACTGCTGTATGCCTTCGTGGGACCAGCTGCTGCCGTTGTGCTGGTACTGACCCTGGCCCACTCCCCTCCGTGCCAGGCTGGGCCCTTGACCCCTGACCCCCAGCTTCCTCACTGGCCCTGGGCTGGTCTGGACCCAGGGTGGGTGGCTCCCATAACCCCACCCCAACCTGCCCTCAGGGTGTGGGGTATGGGGGTGGGGGTTGGCCAGGGTTAGTCATTTCGTCCCTGCGAGCACAGCTGACTGATTATTGGGCACTGACTGTCCCCTGTCACGAGGTCCATGCAGGTTTGGTGGTGAGTGAATGATGGGGTGGGTGGGGATGGATGGATGAACAGATGGATGCCTGAAGCCACGGGGAGCATGCGGGCCAGGCTGGGCCACTCTGTCCACTCGGTCAGGGCCGGGCTCCGCGGGCCAGGGCTTCTCGGCTCACAGGGACCGGTAGAACCTTCCTTCCGTGGTCCTTGGACTTCCTGTCCATTCCTTCCTTCATTGAGGAGTGTAAACCTGGTCTGTGGCACGGGGCTTTTGTCCTCAGGTTACAGATGAGCTGGCTACCATGGCCCACCTCCCAGGGCTGCCAGGCGGTGGAAATCCAGATTCTAAGCCCCGCCTGGGGTGGGCATTGCTCCATCTCTTGCCCTCATCTCCTCTTCCCCACTGTTTAGTGGAGCTCAGTCCAGGCTGACATGGCAGACAGGTGGACCATAGGCACCTGCAGGGCATGGATGGGGATGCAGGGGGTGTCGGTGGAGACAGTGGGCGGTCCCAGGCCCTCCTTACAGCCCTGGCTACCAGAGTCCTTTTATTCCTTGAAGGTGCCCAGGCAGGAGGTGGGAGAGGCCAGGCGTGCAGGGCGGGTAGTGCCTCTTTGTGGCAGTCTCAGGGACGGCAAGCCCAGATGTTTAGTGGCAGGCACTGGGGAATGGGGAGGGGGCTGACGAAGCATGGCCCATCCCTGCTGGTCCTGCCAACTGGGGGACCCCAAACCTGGCAGCCCCTCCTGTGATTGGACCAAGCAGAGTTGCTGCTGGCTGGTAACTGGGGCCAGGCCCTTCCTGCCCTTCTTTGCTCCACCAGGACACCTCTCCACCCCCAGACAGCCAAACTGTGGTTTGGGCATGTTTCCTGGGAACGCTCCATTCAAGGCCCCCATCAGGCAGGGCCCTGTGTGTGGACTGGAGTTCACAGAGCTATGGGGACAGTGTCACCACGCTGGGCCTCTGTGTGGAGTCCCACAGCCTCCTTCTGCAGTCAGGGACCCTCTTGCAATGGGACATGGAGTGAGGCATGCGCTGGGACTTGTCCCCACCCCAACAGAGAAGGCCAGAGAGAGGAGGAGACCCTAGGGTCCCCGGGGTGTGATGGTGGCTCCTGTGGGTGCTCTAGGAATGGCTTTTGTCTTGGGTGGTTGCTTGGGTAACAGCATGAGAGATGTACCTGAGACCCCAAGAACCTCCCAGGGTGCAGGTGACCAGGAGAAGCTGCTACTGGGATTGAGGGTCGGTGTGATGATGGAGAGGCCAGGAGGGAGGGTTCCCCAAGCTAGGCTAGAGAGGGTGTCCTTGGCTCTGGGTAGTGAGCTCCCTTTTGTTGGGGGACTGGGAAGGACAGGGCATTGAGTGTGGGGTGCATAGAGGAGGGGTTCTCTGTGGCTGGCAGATGGCTCGAGGTCGCCAAGGCCCTTGCCCTGGCTGGCACAGGCATCTTCATGACAGAAGCACTGGAGGTGACCCTTGGAGGGCCGAGGGGCACCATGGGCTCCTGGCCAACACACACGTGGGTGGCCCAGCCCACACCTCGCCTCTCTGCCCGGCAGGTGAACATGGTGATTGGGATCCTGGTGTTCAACAAGCTGGTGTCCAAAGATGGCATCACGGACAAGAAGCTGAAGGAGCGGGCAGGGTAGGCCCGGGCCGCCGTGGCACCGCGCCCGCCTTGGGTTGGCAGAACCCAGAGCCGCCCACCCTGAGCCCCCTGCAGATGGCGAAGCCCCACGGCTCAATCTGACACCTCAGGGCTGGGGGCCCCAGAGCAGGTGGGGAAACTGAGGCACAAAACACAAAGGCCTGCTCAGGCCACAGCCAGTCCCTGGCTTGCTCTGTGCCTCAGTTTCTCCATGTGACCCATGACAGGGTGGGGCCCTGTGGAGTCCCCAGGAACAGTGACACAGACCATTCACAGAGGCACCTCCTCTGCTGGGCTCAGGGTGGTGGGAGGGCACCCCAAGGCAGGGGCTCGGGTTCCCCGGTCCCCTTCCCCACCACAAGGTCTATTGTGTGACCCTGAGGCAGGACCTCGCCCGTGGGCAGCTGACTCCTGTCCTTGTGGGGCCTTCACCACGGGGAGGATGGCTCTGGGGACAGAGGGCTACACTCTCCCCACAGGGCTCCCACTGTGCAGGTGGCACCCAGCAGTGCAGTGGGTGCTGGTGCTGCTGCCTCCGTCCTCGGGGACAGGCCAGTCCCTGCCCCGCCCTGAGAGCCCTCTCCCTCCCTCCGCCTGTCTGTGTCCTGCTGCTGGCACCTGTGTGGGGCCCTGCCCTGCCCCTCCCCTCTGTGCCAGTCTTGCTTGGTGTCTCTCTCTGTCTCTGTCTCTCCCTGGCTCCTCCTACTTGCTCTGGGGCACCGAAGCAGCGGAAGCCTTCCCCGTGGGTGCGTGGTGGGCTCTGTCCTGGCTAGAAGCTGCGAGCAGGCGGGACTGACGTGAAGCCGAGCGCCAGTGGGAGGGCCGGCTCCCTAGGCTTCTGCAGGGCCTCACCCACCCGCCACACACTCCAGGACAGCGGCCACACGCCGCAGGCCCCAGGGCTGCACATGCGGCCGAGCACCGTCCACTGCAGCTCCACAAACGGAGGAGCGGCTGCGTCCCGAGCACCCTCCCTGGCTGGCCCGTGTGATCTGTGCTTAGAGTACCGATGGACGCAGGTTCTGTCTTGTGTTCCCATCTTATGGCTGAGTAAACTGAGGTCCAAGGAGGGTGAATCCTGGTGGAGCTGGGATCAGAGTCCAGCTGTGTACATCTGGGCCGATGCCTGGCCTCTCACACATAGATGCGGAGGTGCCCACCTGCTGACCTGTGTACACATGAAACCCTCACACACAGTGCACGTGTGCCTGGAAATCCCCACGTGACTGTGGGAGGCCACTGCCCAGGTCAGCTCCCAGACAGGAGGGCTCACCCTGTCCACCCAACCCTCACACTGCCCGGCCCTGGACTGGGCTGGCAGGCGGGTCCCACTCCCCTCCCACCCGTCCACTCAGCAAGTGTGTTCACCCAGGCACGCCTGCAGCGGTGGCCTTCCTCAGGGAATTTCCTGCTTTGTTCCAACTTGAGGCAGAGAAGTGCTTTCGGTCAATTGAAAATGGGCACCAGGACCTGGGCACTGCCTGCCCGATACCCACCTGGGGTAGCCCAAAGCCCAGCCCACACTCAGCTCCTTCTCCGTCCCGGGCCTGGGTCCGCTCGGCGGCCAGGCGCCTCTGGGACTCTTTGGTTTTCTTCTTTTCTTTTACCCCCATTGGTTTCCATGAGAACGTGTTTGCTTTTGTTTCAGCCTTTTGATTTCACTTGCAGTCAGCTGCCCCGGGCCCCCCTCGGGCGCGCCCTCAAATGTGCCGAGTGTGGAGTCCTCTCTGCGGCCGACGCCACCTCCGACGCCGCCAGTAACGCCATGTTAGTGCCCTGCTGCCCTCGGCCGCGGCCCTGTGCGGGGCCCGCTCCCTTCTTAGTCACATTTGTTTGTTTTATGTTCTTCTTTCATTTCTTCTTTTCTGCCGACCCCTCCGGGCTTCCTAGGCAGCCCCTGCCCTCTACACCACTTCTGCCCCAGGCTCCTCTCTTTCACGCTCCAGGGCACTGGGCCTGCGTGCCACACCAAGACAGGAGGCGGCGGGAGTGGGCCAGGCTAGGTGGTGAGCAGGGCGGAAGCAGGCCCTGCGCCTCGAGGGCCAGGCTGGGCTGCTGCTGGTGCCGCCTGGTGACACCCAGCATGTGGCCGCACAGCGCCCGGGACAGCAGCCCCCGGCCTGCCTGGGCCAGCTCATCTCTCCACGGGCGTAGAGGGAGCAGCTGTGTGCGTGTGCATGTGTGTAAGAGTGTGCAGAGGGACTGTGGGACCCGTGAGTGTGCATGAGTGATTGTGCAAGCATGTAAGTGCATGTACGTCTGTCAGAGTGGCTGAGTAGGTGCACATAGGGTGCGAGTGTGAGTGGATGTGCAATCATGTAAGTGTGTAAAAGTGACCGGGCATGTGTACACAGCATGTGAGCAGGCAAGCATGCACGTGCATATATGCGTGTGAGAGTGGCTGGGCCTGTGCACACTGTAAATGTGCATGTGGGTGTTTAGGTGCAACTAGGACTGTTGAACCTGTGTGAATGTGTAAGCATATGTGTGTAAGAGTGATGTGTACGCAGTGTGCATGTGGGGTGTGCAAACATGCCAGTACATATATGTGTGTAAGAGTGGCTGGGCCTACATAGTGTGCAAGTGGGTATGTAAGAGTCTGCAGCTAAAACTGTCAAACCTGTGTGTGTGAATGTGTGAGTGTGTAAGCATGCACGTGCATGTGTGTGTGTAAAGATGATGCATACACACAGTGCAAGTGTTCATGTGTGGGTAAGTGCACATGTGTAAGTGATGGTGTATACAAATGTGAGTGTAGAGTGAATTTGCACGTGTGAGTGCAAATGCGGGCAGTTGTGAACATGTGCATGTGGGGACATGTGTATGTAAGTGCATAAGCATATTGACATGTGCATGCATGTAATGGGAATATAACTGGATATGTGTGAGGAAGATTGCATAAGTATGTACAAGTGTGTGCTTGCACATGAGATATGACTGCCTGGGGTAGTATGTAAGTGCAAGCGTGTGGATGTGAGAGTGTACACACCAGTGTGGGCACATGCTTGTGTGTACACATGCATGTATGTGTGAGGTGCAAGAGGCAGCCACTGTCGAGGGAACGGGCTGGCTGGGCTCGGGTCCCGGCAGAGTCTGGCCGGCATCACGGGGCTGAGTAGCTCAGGGCGGGTGGGCTCAGGTAGACAGGTCTTAGCTGGGGGCTCTGGGCTCCCAGCCCCAGGAAGTGGGTTGTTCAGGCCTCTGCCCTCCTGTGGTCACAGTGACGGCCAGGCCCCAAGATCCTAACTCAGCCTCCATGTTTGCTTACTGAGCTGGTCACTGTAGCCAGAGGTTAGGAACCTCAGGAAAGGGCAGCGGCCGTGGAGCTGCAGGAACTCAGCGGGATACAGAGTTGGGGGCAAAATTAGTCTGCAAGGGAGGGGGGCGGTGAGGCTCAAGGCCAGCCAACAGTGTGGCCCACGAGGCCCCGCGCCCTGTCGCAGGCAGTGCACATCCTTGGGGTTAGCAGTCATTCTGGGTGCCCCCCCAAAGGCAGGGACTGTGGGGAGGAAGAGTGGAGAACCCTTGGGGTCAGCAGCAGGTTGGAGGTGGCAACCCCAGACCCTGCCCATGGCTCCCTGCCCGCACTGCAGGCATCTGACTCCAAGCGAGAGGCTGTGCAGCTACTGTCCCTCTCTGGGGTCTTTCTGAGCTCTGTACCGCCCTCTGCAGATGTCTTTCCAAAGAAACTGCAGAGGCTCGGGAGTAATTTATGAGTCCCCAAGCCCCAGGCCATATGCCAAGCCATGGAGGGATGGGCTGTGAATGTCACACCTGGAGGCTGGCTTCCTATGGGGAGACAGGGAAGGTGACATCTCTGCAGGTGGGGGAGGCTCTGCTCCCTTCACCCAGACGCAGGTGAGGTGGGTAGTCCAGGGTCCCCGGCTCAAAAACATCAGCTGTAAAGCGGGGAGCGAGGGTATCGGCCACCATGGTGGTAGGAAATAGGCCCCAGCCGGGAGGGTCCTGCACAGGTGATAGCGAGCCGTCTATTAGAAGTATGAGTACTGGCGGATGCCAGCGTGCGGTACCAGCCCTGGGAAGATGAGTGGGCAGACAGCGCTGCAGCCGGCCGGGGCGGGGGTGACTGGGCAGGTGCTGGCCCACCCGCCTGTCATCACCTCAGGAGCCTGGAGGGGCCAGCAGGGCAGGCGCTGGGCATGGGGACCGGGAGCCTGGGCTCTGTGTCTGGCACTGCAGGACCGGTGGGGAGTACTCGAGGAGACTCCACAGTTGTCTGGGTAAGGGGGCTCACGTGAGGCCTAGTTTGGGAGCCTGCACTGTGCCTGGGGAGGGGAGGGCTGGGCCTTCAGGGTCACTCCTGGTTCTGGCTTGGGCCAGAGGATAGGTGGCCAGGGAGCTGTCCCTGCAGTCTGGGAGGTGCTGGCAGGGCAGAGCCATGGAAGCCCCTCCTGTGCGCCCTTGTGAGATGGGACTGGGCAAGCAGCTGCCCCAGATAGTGTCCCTGGGAGAGGAGGAAGGCCTGGCATGGGGGCCAGGCCTAGAGCTTGGGAGGAGAGGTGAGGGTGGAGGTGTCCCCTCTGCCCATGAGGGTCCTTAGCGCTGGGGGTGGGGCAGGGCTACCTTCTAGGACCCCACTAAGGCCCCACTGAACTGGGGGTCCTTTACCTGTCTGGCCTCAGCCTCTCCCACCAGCCCTGCTGCCCCTGATCCCACACCCAGACCCCTGTTTAGTCCTCCTGCCTCCTTCTGCCTGCTCCTTTTGGGGGACAGAAGGTGACCCCCAAGGGAGGAGGGGAACAAGTAGTACCGATGCCAGGCCAGCCCCCGCTGCTTGCAGTGGCTCTGGTGGCTTGTGGAGCCTGCACAGGCAGGCACTGGCCTGGGCAGAGCTTCCGAGTGCCTGGCAGTGGTCTGCAGGCCGCAGCAGCCCCTGGGTGGCACCGTGTTGCCAGGGTTGGGGTCAGGGTGCAGCCCGCCAGCTCCTGCACATCCCACAGCCCTGAGGCAGCATAGCAGCTCTGAGCAGGAGAAGAGGCTCAGGGCAGCTACGTGCAGTCGAGGTGGAGAGGGGGGCCTGGGCCACACAGCTCCTGTGCCCAGCTCGGTGCTGCCTGGAGGGGGCTGAGGGACAGGACAGGTCCACAAGCAGGACTCTGCGGGCTCAGGAGGGGCAGGTGCACAGCCTGCAGCCCACAGAGAGGAGCAAACCCCTATCGTCTCTGTCCCTGTCTGTCTTGGTCTTTCCTCTGACCCTCTGGCCTTGTCCAACTGTCCGTCTGTGTCTCCCCTCAGTTTCTGTCCCTCCCCTTCTCTGAGTTCCTACCTCCCCTGCCCCCACCTGGCCGAATGCCCCTCCCCATGGCCATCTTGCTCTACAGTTCAGGGTCTAGTTCTGGGGTCCCTGGCCTAGGGGCCTCCTTGCCCCCAGAAGCTCCCATCTCATCTTCCAGTCTTCTACCCTAGACAGTCAGGAACTCTCGCACAGAGCTCCACCGTGCTGGGTCCTCACACCCGTCAGGGCCCCGTTCTGAGTCCCTGGGTCCCTCAGAGCCCTCGGGTTTTGGGGGGTGGTACTGGGCTGGGACCTGGGGAAGATCGTAGGAGAGGGAAGGGCAGTGTGGGGAGGAGGGGTAGGGCGAGGGAGACGCTACTGCCCTGTCCAGCCCAGGGTCGGCTGACGCCCTCCGTCCCCAGGGCCTCCCTGTGGAGCTCCTGCGTGGTGTTGCCGCTGCTGGCGCTGACCTGGATGTCGGCCGTGCTCGCCGTCACCGACCGCCGCTCCGCCCTCTTCCAGATCCTCTTCGCCGTCTTTGACTCACTGGAAGGCTTCGTCATCGTGATGGTGCACTGCATCCTCCGCAGAGAGGTGGGTCAGCCTGCGCCTGCCGTGGCCCCAGGCTCCTGTAGGCTGTGGGGACTGGGCAGGGCGGGAGCCCCACTCACCTTTCCTGGTCTGCCCTCCTCCAGTACACAGCCAGGGCTGCCACGGATGGCTCGCTGGTGAATAGAACCTCTTCCCTGGGATACCCACCACCTGGGGATACAGGGTGACCAAGACAGACATTGCCCCATTGTTGTGGGACCTACCTTCAAGAGAGTTGGTGGCTGTTTTCTGGACCTTTCCAAAAAATGGCAAGCCTAGGTTCTGTGGCCTGTTGGCTGGGGGCAGCGATGAGGGCAACCTGTCCCAATCTCAGGGAGGTCGAAATGTTGGGAGGACAGGCGCTTGGTTGTGGCTGTAGGAGAGGAGGAGGCCCATCTCCACTGCTCCTTGAAACTTTCTAGAACAGTGCCAAGGGACTTTTCAGAAGCACACTGACAACAAATGGGCAGCACTGGGAGGCGGGGCTGAGGGTAAGAGGTCGTGACCTCAGCTGACAGGAGCATGGGCTTAATCAGCAGTGGGCGATGGGGATCCTGGACACCACGGTCCCAGGCCGCGGAGGCCCAGGGAGCCTCTGCAGGGGATCCCACACCGGGACCTCCTGAGACTCCTCTTGAGCGGCAGTTCCCATACTGTCCTGGACGTGAGGGCCGCGTGGCCTGCCCCATCTGGGGCCTCACTGCCCCGGAGTGTTAGACGAGGGGCCCTGAAGGCAGGATCCGGCTGAAGACAGGTGGGGACTGTGGGTTCCTGTGGGCTGGCTCAGTTCCTGCCCACTCCTCTAGAGAGATGCAGTTGCCCCTCCCCGGAAAAGAGGAGGAGGGCCGGAAGTTCCCGACCCCTGTCCTCTGGACACTCCTGCCCTCAGCCGTCCACCTGCTGAGGACGGCCATGAGGCCACTCTGCTGTGGTTGAGGAGAGCTGCTGGCAGAGGGGCCACCGCAGCCAGGTGGACACAGCCCACGTGGACAGAAGGCTCCCAGATCCCTCCCTACATCCTGTAACCTGCTGCCCCAGCACTCACTGCCTGACCTGGGCCTGGTGATTTGCTGGGTCCTTGACTTACAACCCGGCCAGCAGGGGCCTCGGCTCCCGCCTACAAATGGGGACTCCAGCCCTGCACAGAGGCTGCCTGACTGCCCTGAGATGGCCTCTTACCTTTGGCCTCTGCCCTGCCTGCCTGGCTTCGGTGAAACAGGATCAGCAGCCTACAAGGAAGGAATATCCCCAGGACAGAAGCAGCTTGAGAAATTCGCACTCTAGAGCACAGCCACCGAGCTCAGTAGGGGTGCGGCGGAGGCGCCTTCCACCCAGTAGGAAAGAGGGAGTTGGAGAAGAAGGTGAAGGTGACGCCCCAAAGGGCGGTTGGCGGAAGCAGGTGGTGCCCGGCAGGCAGGCAGCAGGGCGGAGGACCTCGCCAGAGGAGGCTGTGTGCAAGGCCAGGAGGGCCGAATGGGCCAGCCTGGGAGTCGGACCTGCACGAAGCCTCAGGACATTTGGAACATGGGCCTGGGCAGAGGGGCTCCCAGGCCCCACAGTGTCTGGGCGTGAGGAGGCTTCTCCAGCAGCCCCCCCCCACACACACACCCCAGACTCCCAGGCCCTGCATGTGGCTCGGCGGCTCACTGCTGCCCCCAGCGCCTGGAGCTGGGGATGCACAGTCAGCTGTTGGCTCCTGTTCTGTCCTCACGCTGAGGCCCTGGAGTAACCAGTCTCCACCTCCTTCGGAGGGTCTTCTCTGATGTCAGGCTGAGTGCTGGCCACGTGGATGAGCATTCGCTGCAGCCCCCACCCACGTGGAGCCTGCTGCCATGGACATCAGCCCCTGACTGGTGAAATCCTCTGTGACGGGGTGTGGCTCTTAGTGAAACAGGTGGAGAAGGAGCAGGCTCATCATCCTATAGCACCTTTCCCCCCACAGACACTCAGGACTGGCCGGCTTGCAAGGTGGAGGTGGCCCTGAGCAGCCAGGACAGGCCTGGGGTCCAAATGTCCCTGTCAGGCCACGGAGGGCCTTACCGCGGGCTCTGCAGCGCTTTCTCAGCAGCTGGGAACCCACGTTTCTTAATTCTTAGGTCACAAAGGGTGTCAGAGGGTCTTAGAGATGAGAAGAGGTCCTTGGCCTGCTGAGGACACATCACCGTCCCTCCTACCTGGCGTGTTGTGACCTTCGTGAGAGGAGCCCCTACCTACCACTGTGGTCCCTGCCCCTACCTGAGGCGTTTTATGGGACCCCCCACCCGGGGCCACAGCTGCCCGCTGACACTCTGCCCTCTCTCCCCAGGTCCAGGACGCTGTGAAGTGTCGTGTGGTGGACCGCCAGGAGGAGGGCAACGGGGACTCGGGGGGCTCCTTCCAGAACGGCCATGCCCAGCTCATGGTAGGACTGGGAGCCAGGGGACACAGGCACTCCACTTGGAGACCTCCAGGTCCTCCCTGTGCCCCCCAGCAGCACTGGGCTGCAGAAGCCTCATTAGAGGAACTCCAGTTTGCAGTTGGGGAAACTGAGGCTTGCCAAGGTGAAGCCTCTCATTTAGAGTGGCAAGTTGGGAAGGGCTGAGTTGACAAGTCTGGGCAGGGCTGTGATCCTGTGCCCAGCTACACACAAGGTCCTGCCTGCCTCCCTCTTGCCCACCCTAAGGTTGGCCTGCACCCAGGATTGCACAGGCGCACTTAGGCTGTCCACACCCTAACTTCAGCATCTGAACCCTAGCTCTGTGCCCCGGGCTCAGGAACCTGGTGTCATTGTCCTACCCCCAGTCAC
Source organism: Glis glis (assembly GCA_004027185.1). NCBI lineage: Eukaryota > Metazoa > Chordata > Mammalia > Rodentia > Gliridae > Glis > Glis glis. Next base: position 85,447 of record PVJS01000702.1, on the reverse strand, counting down.
CAGCCCTGCTCAGGTCCCCAGGCTCTGGCTCATACATCTGAGCTCATACATGCGCTCAGGCAGGATAGAACCCAGACCCCTCCTCAGGCCCTGGCCTTAGGACCCCAGTGGTTTATGCCCTGGTCTTGTCTTGAGCAGGCCTCTTGGTCCTCCGCACAGGCTGGCTTCCTTCCCCTCTGGCACCACCAGTGCCCACCCCAGGCATCCAGCCCCAGGGGCAGGGCGAGGTCCTAAGGAGGGGCCCAGCACCTCCAGGCCTCCCTGTCTCCATCTGGAAAGGGGCAGGTGTCAGGGGCCCTGCAGACATTTTGTCGCTTAGGGACATGTCTTTCCCCTCCCCCATGCTTCTCCTGGCTGACCTCTGACCTCTCCCAGCCAACCTGACTCCCATATTTACAGGGAAGGAACTTCCAGGTTTGAGATTCAGGGCTGGACTGTCCCCTGGAGCCCTGTGGCCTCTGGATGGGCACAGGCTGAGGGCAGGCCTGGGTCACCCGCTCCTGCCTCCCCAGCTGCTGTCCTTGGCACTGCAGTGGGGACCAGGCCATTGCTCATAGGAAAGCTGGGGCTGGTGGCACCAGCACCTGTGTCTGCACCTCGCCCTGCTGGTCCCTGGCTGCTGGCCTCCCTGCCTCGCCCAGCAGCGTGCTGTGGGCCAGCAGAAGGACGTGGAGCAGAGAAGGTGCTGGAGGCCCCGGGGCCACTCCTGAGGCCTGGGTCAGCAGAGGCTGCAGCGGCTTCCTGACGGCGCAGAGAGAGAACACACGAGTGCCTGCACACACCCAATTCACACTCACAAACACATATACACACGAGCACCCAAACACAGAAAAAAAACTTACACAGATACACATACGTTCAAACACATACCCACATGAATGCACGTGCACACACATACACACACCGACACGTGCAAGAACAGGCATGCTCGTTCTCACAGATACACTCCCTGCACTCAGAAAGCCCCACAACACACTTATACACACAAAGACTTGTACACACAGACGTCCACCACAAACACTGTGCCTCATGCGTATACACTCATGAACACGCACACGCATGGATGAGCGCATGCAGACGCACGGCCACGCACGCGAGGCATGGACCGTGGTGGACGAGGACCAGGGTTCGGGGTGACAGCATGTCAGCACACAGGCATCTTGAGCCCATGCACCCCTTAGCACTCACGCGCATGTGTACACATGCACACACACGCGTGCCCTCCGAGGTACAACTCTGGCCTCTCCTGCCTCCGGCCCACAGTGCTCAGCTGCCCACCGTCTCTGTCTTACAGACCGACTTTGAGAAGGACGTGGATCTGGCCTGTAGATCAGGTGAGCGCCTGACAGGTGAGAGCGACAGGTGGCCAGGCCGGCCCACCTGCTTCTTTCTCTTTACCCCAGCATCTGTGTGTGCACCGTCTGTCCTCATTCCATGTCTGCCACCCATGTGGGCCCAGCTGGGCACCGGCCTTGGCCCCTTGGCCCCCAACACGCTCCCAGAGGCTGCTGGAGGGTCTGTGGCGCAACTGGGGATGGCTCTGGACCTCTGTCCTGTAGCCCAGGAGTGGCAGGTTCCAGTGCTGAGGAGCCCAGCCCGTCCTCAGTACTCCTGTGCCTCCCTGACCTCCTCTCCCCTCCCCACCGCCACCCATCACCACCCGCTCCCGCCTGCCCCCACGCACCTTGTTCTGTGTCGCCTTCATCTCTTCATCATTAGTCCGAGCCTGGGGAGAGGCAGGATGAGCTTTCAGACTGGGAGGAGAGCGGGGAGAAGGACCCACTGCTGGAACTCCAGGGCACACCGCACCTCACAAAGGAAGCCCCCCGCCCCAGGTGTCAGCCTGGGTCTGCTTCCTCCTCCAGTGGTGTCCTGTGTACCAGGCACCTGGGGGCGCGGCAGGCACTCACAGTCTCTCCGCTATGGAGGGACCACCTGGCCGCACTCCGTCCAGTGGTGCAGGTATTTTAGGGGCACCTTCTCTAGAGATAGCCACGGTGTAGGGGCTGGGACAGCCCCAGGTGAGGAATGCCAGCTGCTGCCAGGTGGGCCTCAGGAGGGCTTCCCAGAAGAGGTGACTCAGAGCTGAACAGAAAGTCTCTCCTGCTCCACGGGTCCCCGAGACCACCCCAAGGATTGGGCATCAGGGCCTTAGCTCAGCCCTGTGTGGGTGCACACCGAGCTCCCTGGGGGCCCTCTGGGTGGTGTATGGCTAGTGGGGCCACAGGGCCAGTGCTAAGGGTGCCCGGAATAGATACCTGCTCAGAGGTAGAGGCCTGGGGCTGGGCAGAGCGGAGTTTTATTCTGCCTGCAGCTGGGCACAGGTGGGGGAGGCATACAAACCCATCCCCAGTGCTGGGTACCCGCTCTGCCGCCCGGAGAGCCGAGGGTATATGTGTGGGAGACAGGACCCCTGGGCCTGGGGGGCGGGGATGGCCTTGGGCTGAATGGGCCTTGGGGCCAAGGGTTCCCTGAGATGGCCTTGACCCTGGGGGAGGGCACGCGGGCTGATGGGGAAGATGGCCGGTTCACTGCTGGGGTGCAGGGGAGGGCAGGCGGAAGACAGCGCAGCGTGTGTGCGGTGGAGAGAAGGCCCCCAGGTAGAGGCCTCAGAAGCCCTGAGAGATTAGGGAAGATGTGACCAGAGAGTGGGTGGTCCTGGTAGCAGGTGATTGTGGGCAACACCAAAGGGTCCAGTTGTGGGAGGCGGGAGGGAGGGAGCAGCTGCTGGCCTGGGCCTGGGTGTGGCATGGGAGCCTGTCTGCCCACCAGCTAGCATAGGTGGTGCATGGGGTCGGGTCTGGCCCTTTGGAGAGTGAAACTGCTGGAGAGGTGTGGAGGGCATGGCTGGCGTGGGCAGCTTTCGCTCTTGGCTGGCCAGAGGAGGCTGGGTCAGAGGTCAGGATGGGAGGTGGGGCCAATGGAGCCCAGATCAGAGGTCAGGCAGCCTGGGGCAGATGACCAGGACCAGGGGGCTTTGGGACAGAGTGTGTGTGCCAGGCACAGGCTTGCAGGCTGCCAGGTGTGGCGAGGCAGGAGGGGCCTGTTAGAGGAGCAGGGCCTGGGTGCCCTGGGGTCCTGTGATTGAATCCACCTGCCGAGGTGCTGGGGGTCCAGCCTCCCCACGCTGACCCCTGCGGGGCCGGGGCGTGGGGTAGTGGGAGCACTACAGGGCCAGCTGGGTCCTCTTTCCCAGGTAGGCCTCTCTACCTGCCACACGGGGGGTAGGGTGGGGGTGGGGAGTGTCCCTGTGCTTCCCGGCGGGGGGTGCCTGCTCTTGCCCTTCTCAGATGCTTGGGAGGGGCTGTGTGGGTGACATTCGTGTGTCTTCTCGGGGGGCAGGCACTTGTTTACATTTAGTAACCCAGTGTCATCGCTGGCCCCGGGGAACGGCTCATGCCCAAGGTTGCCAGCAGGCTGGGATCCAGGGGCCACAGCAGCACTGCCAGGCTGGGCCCTCCCTGTCGGGGCCATCCTGCGTCACCCTGACCCCTCTTCTGTCTGTGCTGTCTCTCTTACGGCCCCCACAGTGCTGAACAAGGACATCGCAGCCTGCCGCACCGCCACCATCACGGGCACACTCAAGCGGCCGTCCCTGCCCGAGGAGGAGAAGCTGAAGCTGGCCCATGCCAAGGGGCCGCCGTCCACTTTCAACAGCCTGCCCGCCAACGTGTCTAAGCTGCACCTTCACGGCTCGCCCCGATACCCGGGCGGGCCTCTGCCCGACTTCCCCAACCACTCGCTGACCCTCAAGAAGGACAAGGCACCCAAGTCCTCCTTCGTCGGCGATGGGGACATCTTCAAGAAGCTGGACTCGGAGCTGAGCCGGGCCCAGGAGAAGGCTCTGGACACGAGCTATGTGATCCTGCCTACGGCCACGGCCACGCTGCGGCCCAAGCCCAAGGAGGAGCCTAAGTACAGCATAAACATCGACCAGATGCCCCAGACCCGCCTCATCCACCTCAGCATGGCGCCCGACGCCGGCTTCCCCACCCGCAGCCCACCCACCCGTGAGCCCCCCGGCAGCGGGCCCACCGAGGCACCCCCTGCCCAGCCCCCACCGCCCCCTCCACCACCACCGCCACCACCCCAACAGCCCCTGCCCCCACCGCCCACCCTGGAGCCTGCACCCCCCAGCCTGGGGGACACAGGGGAGCCTGCGGCCCATCCAGGACCCAGCTCGGGGGCTGGGACCAAGACGGAGAATGTGGCCACCTTGTCCGTGAGCTCCCTGGAGGTGAGGGTACCTGGACTGGTGGAGGCAGGGCCAGTGGACCCTGAGCCTGGCAGCAGGGGATTCTGGGAAATTGGGTGGGGGGCCGAGTCAGGGCCTCCCCGGCAGGCCAGCAGCCAGGGAGACAGTCCTTTGTGGCAGGCATGGGCTGGCCCAGAACCCAGGCTGCCTGCTCCCCTGGGGCCTCCTGGCCCATGAAGTGGCTTCACTTAGCCTGTGCTGAAAATGGTCTCTGGCCACGTGGTCCCTCCCTGGCTGGTTTGGTGGTGTCACCAGTTTCAGAGGGGCCCAGGCCCACAGCCTGGACCTCCCTGGCCAGACACCCCAGCCAGGGTGCCGAGTCCAGCCCTCTCCATGGTCAGGCAGCGTAGCAGCGAGTCTCCCTGAGACCAACTTGGAGCTAGAGTGGCCCCAGCAGGTGGGAAGTAAGACTCAGGCGGGGCAGGACCCTGTGGAGCCCTGTCCCTGGGACACCCGCTGCTTCCTGGCTCTGGCCTCTAGGACGCAGCCTGCACCTGTGACACAGCGCTGCTCAGCTCTGTCCCTGGCTGGCTGAGCTGGACGCCTGTGTCTAGCCCTGGCGCCGGCCTCTGAAAGGCCAGTTGGAGAGCTTCCTGGAGGGGCAGGCCTGCCCTGTATAGCTGTGAGAGGAGCAGGGCTGGCCCAGCACAGGGCACCGGGGCCTGCTGTGGGAGAAGGGTGCCCCTCAGAGACCCCACCAGCCTATCCCTGTCAGTAGTTTCCCTTTGGCCCTGGGAGCCCTCTCTGTCCCCGAGCCCCTGGCAGGGCCCCAGTACTCCAGGGAAAGGGCAACCTGCACCAGAGCTTGGGCCCTCCAGGCGCACCCTCGAGGCATGCGCCCTCGTCTGGCCTGGACCCTGACAGCGGGGTGGCCTGGTCTCCCTCACTCCCAGGCAAGGAGTGCCTTGGTCTGGGAGATTTTAGGGAAACTGTAACAAATATGCACAAACTCCTTCCCCCCACAGCGGCGGAAATCGCGGTATGCAGAACTGGACTTTGAGGTGCGTGCTGGTGACCCCCACCCCAACACTTGGGGCCGGGGCACCCTGACCCTGTCCCCCCTTGCCAGGCAGCTCAGCCATTTTGACAGGCAGGGAAGGGTGGAGGCGAGAGCCGGGGGAGAGGGATGGAGGCCCCAGACCTTCAGGCCTTGTCCCAGGAGCTGGCCTGCGCTGGGCAGAGGTGGGGCGGGCCGCTGCCCTCCCGGCTCAGGACTTGCTGCCCTGTCCATCTGCAGAAGATCATGCACACCCGGAAGCGGCACCAGGACATGTTCCAGGACCTGAACCGGAAGCTGCAGCACGCAGCGGAGAAGGAGAAGGAGGCCCTGGGCCCCGACAGCAAGGTCTGGAGGGCAGGCGGGAGCTGCGTGGGAGCTCTCGGGGCAAGGTCCCTTCTCCCTGCTTTCCCTCCCCTGCCTATGCCCATTTCCTTCACTCGCTCAGTCAGTCAGTCAGTCAGTCAGTCTGTCTTTCCTAAGGACTGGCCCGGAGGGGCAGGGTGCAGGCCTGGCAGCGTAGCCAGCACGGTGGTGCCTGTCATCACACTGTGGATGCTCAGGCCCAGGGCAGGCAGACTCCATGCTGCCCTTCCCTGCAAGTCCCCCAGCCCCCGACCCAACTGTGGGCCAAATATGTGGAGCTCCCCTGGGTTTGGGGTCCCCCGAGACCCTCCCCCCTCTTGATGTGGTCTGCCCGGTCTTCTCCCCTTCCCTGTCTACATCACTGCCTCTCACCCTGCCCACCTTCCCTGCACCGCTGGCCTCACAGCCAGAAAAGCAGCAGACGCCCAACAAGCGGCCCTGGGAGAGCCTCCGGAAGGCCCACGGGACGCCCGCCTGGGTGAAGAAGGAGCTGGAGCCGCTGCCACCCTCGCCGCTGGAGCTGCGGAGCGTGGAGTGGGAGAAGGCGGGCGCCACCATCCCGCTGGTGGGCCAGGACATCATCGACCTCCAGACCGAGGTCTGAGCGGGCGGGCGGCGGCCCCGTGCCGGGCCAGGAGGAGGGATGCTGCTCTGCCCGCTGCAGCCGCAGGACGGGCACAGACCGCTCGCTCGGCAGGCCAGGCTGCACCCCGGCCTCGGGGCGCACAGACGTGGCCAGGCAGAGGGCCCGCGGTGCTGGGACCAGAGCCAGACACAGGACAGGAGGTGGCGCGGCCCGGCAGGCACAGGGCTCCGGAGGCCAGAGGTGCCTCAGGCTCTGCCCTCCCAGGGCGACCCCGGCGGCGGGCGGCTGCGGACAGCGGATAGGCCTGGTTGGGCCAGCGGCCCTGGGACGCCCACCTGAGCCACCACTGCAGAGGACCAGCCTGTGGCCCGCTGGCCTGGCTCCGTTTTTTAGACACCCCCACCCCTCGGGAAGCAGCCAGACCCCACTCCTTCCAGGGCCCTGGGCCCCTCCCAGACCCAGGCAGAGAGCACAGCCCTGACCCGAGGCCCCCAGGGCCAGGACTAAGCCCACTCCGGGAAGAAACAGGGTGGGGAATCTATTTTTTCTCTCCTTTTCTTTTCTTCAATAAAAAGAATTAAAAACCCAGCCCTCTCTGTGTGTAGTCATCCTCTGTGGCAGCCTGGCCCTGCACCCTCTGGCTGGGGGGAACTCGCCACCAGCCCTGGTATCCCTGGGTGGGCCCTGCAGCCCCTGCCCGGGCCTCCCACCCCCAGAGGTTGGGGAGCTCCAATGCTGGTACCTCTGCCCCTCGCTCCCAGCCTCAGCAGGCGGCTTTGCGCCCCTCGCTCAGCCTGACCTGACTCCCTTGTCTCTGAGTCATCTTCCAGAGGCACAAAGTCAACAAGCAGCAATTTTAAAAAGCAATCTGAAACAGTAAAAAGAAGTGCAGGGAGGATGTGGGGGAGGGAGCTCAGGCCTCAGGACTGCCATTCCCCCCTACAGTCCTCTGTGGGCTCCTCCACAGTCCTGGGGCAGCCTGGACACGAGCCCATAGCCCTGGCTCTCTGTCCATCACCAGGCGCTCCGTGTCCTCGGGCCACAGTGGTCCCGTCTGTCCATGGGCTGAGTTGGGGAGGCAAATATGAACATGCTCAGAGTCATCCCAGGCCCACGGAAGCCCCCCTTCCCTGCCTGCCCCTGGGCCACCTGCTCTGAGGAACTTCTCCCTGCTTCTCTTCAAATCTCCAGCAGGGGGCAGCCTAAGCCTCTCAAGGAGCCTGGTTGGGAAGCTGGGAGATTGCTGGGTCTGGAGGCATGGAACATGGGCCTAGGCAGGCAGAGGGCAGACCCTGCTGGGTCCCCCCAATCCCCATGAACCCTGATTTGAGCTGGACCCCAGAGGCAGAGGCCAGAGGAGAGGGCACAGGGTGGACTATGTGGAGTCCCCAGCACCCAACTATGTCATTCAAAACAAAATACCAAGCAAAGCTGGAAGCAGGGTGCAGCCCGGCACGCGATGCCTTCCAAAGCCTTTCCTGTGCCCCATCGCTCCCTGCTGGGGCTCCATTCCTGCAGGTCTCACTGTGGGTGGGTGGATGGGTCTTTGACCCCCGGGAGTCCTCATCAGCAGGTGGGGACAGAATGGGGTGTAGGACCTCAGTGGGTATAGGTGACCAGAGATGGTCATGCCTGCCCACAAGTGCCCACACAGGAGTGAAAGGGAAGGAGGGAGGCTGGCACATCTCAGCAGCGCGGAGAGGTCACACAGAGCCACTGGGCGCCAGTGGCTCAGGAACCAGCATGTTTTGGTGAGATTTGACACAAACCCAACACAAACAGGCACGCCACAGTCCATGAGAACCTCCACGTGCCCGTGCGTGTGCGCTGCCGCAGGGATGGTAATGTACCATCCTCACATTACACCAGCTTCCTAAACCCACAGGGGGCCTGCGTTCCAGACCCCTCTGGCCTGAGGCCTCTGGTGAACAGCTGTGAACCTTGCGCCCTTAACAGCCTCCTGCTGCTAATAAAGGACGCAGGGAACATCCCTGGGAGCCGGTGGACAAAACCCAAGAGGACCCCGAGCCCCTCCTGGTGCAGGTGGCACGGAGCACTGGGCCAGGGGCTGGAGGGCTGGGCTCTGCTCGGGCTCACCACTGTCCTCATGGAGTGGCCAAGGCGTCCCTGTCACTGCTCACACCCAGCACCACCTGTGACAGGACAAACTGCAACAAAACAAACTAAAACAAGGAGCACCCAAACTGCACAGCCCGCCTCTGCGTGTGGGGAGTGACTCCGCCGAGCGAGCCACCAGGCCAGCGCAGCCTGCGGCGGGTCGGGGCTCAGTGGCACTGGCTCAGTGGCACTGCAGTCAAGATGAGTCTGTCTGGGGGTTGGTTTCTCCTCCCTGCAGTGCCTCCCTCACAGAGGGCTGCGTGTGCCAGGAGAGGCCACATCCTGCGTCCCATCTAGACCCCCACACTCGCAGCTGTGCAGCACTCCTTGCCTCCCCCAGCGGTGAACCGTCACAGAGACTGCTGTCTGCTCAGTCTTGGTGCAGAAAGCTGGCCAGGGAAGGCGCTGTTGGAGTCATCAAAACCCTGAGGCCCCGCTCTGGTGGGCCCCAGTCACCGTCTGTGGGGAGCCCTGTGCTGGGCAGTGCTTTGGGCCAGGGGCCCTGAGATGCTCAAAGCTAGCGCAGAGGCCTCTACCTGAGCCTCCGCCGGTTCTCAGAGTGCTCCATCCAGCTGTGCAGACTGGTGCACTCCTGACACTGGGCAAAGTAGGGGTCATGATCCTAGCTACAGTGAGGACATGGGACTCAGGGTGGCCAAGTGATGCTGCTGGTATCCCAAAGGTAGGCCGGGGCCACACCTGGAACTCAGCTCTCCTGCTCTAGTTCCTGGACCCTGCTGGCAAGGGGTACCTCACCCCAGGGCAGCACGGTACCTCCATCTGCTGTTTCCTCTAGCAGAAGACACTATTACTGTGGAGTCCAGAGCTGGCGAGACTCTGGAGAGATCCTGCTGGGCCTTCCTCACATTCCCTTGGTTATCTTAGTCCTCCTGTATGAGCACCATCCTCTTCAGCAACCTGCTACCCGTGGCGCTGAGACCACCCCCTCTTCCGCCCTCCACCTGTCATCGTGAGCGCCACCTGCCCTCGGGAGAGATGTGAGGCTGAGGATGGTGGTGGGCACCATGATGGGTAAGAACATGGTAGGGACCAGACAGTTTTGTGGATAGAGCTGGAGCTGGAGATTTTGGTGGTGGCGATGGTGATGGTGACGATCATGGTGATGATGGTAGTAATGGTGGTGGTGGTGGTAGTGATCATGGGGGTGTGATGATAACCACGATGATGGTAATGGTGATGGTGGTGATGATGTTTGTGGTCATGGTGATGGTCATGATAATAGTCATGGTATTGTGGTGGTAATGGTGATGGTGGTGATAGTGATGGTGGTGATAGTGATGGTGCTGATGACCATGATGGTGGTGGTGGTGGTGATGGTGATAGTGGTGATGGTGATGATGTTGATAATAATTGTGGTGGTGATGATGATAGTGGTGATAGTGATGGTAGTGATAGTGATGGTGCTGATAACTGTGATGGTGGTGGTGGTGATGGTGATTACTGTGGTGGTGATGGTGATGGTGGTGATGGTGATGAATATGATAATAATTGTGGTGGTGATGATGATAGTGGTGATAGTGATGGTGCTGATAACCATGATGGTGGTGGTGGTGATGGTACTGTGGTGGTGATGGTGATGATGGTGATGGTGGTGATAGTGATGAATATGATAGTAATTGTGGTGGTGATGATGATAGTGGTGATAGTGATGGTCATGGTGACCGTGATGGTGGTGATGATGGTGATGATGGTGGTGGTGATGATGGTGATGATGATGATAATAATAATAATTGTGGTGATAGTGATGGTGGTGGTAGTGATGTGATGGTGATGATGATGATGGTGATGGTGGTGGCGGTGAAGGTCTTGGTGAAGGTGATGATGGTCATCGTCATGATCATGATCATGGTTACCGTCATGGTCATGGTTGTGGTGGAGTGATTTTGATGCTGGTGATGCCCAGGACAGCAGCCACCATGATCTTTATTTCTGGTAATGGTGTTGTAGGATTGGAAACAAGGACCTCACAGCTCAGTCTGTCCCCTGCTCCTGTGGAGTGGGGCTCTCTAGAGCAGGGGTGGGTAGAAGGAGGAGCGCATAAGGACAATGACTGGAGTCTGAGTCAGCTCGGGGGTGGAGCCCACAGGAGCAGCGGCTGCCAGGTGCTATGCTTCTAGCCAGCGCCCGATCTTCTGAGACCTGGGGGGGACGCCTTCTCACCTGGTTTCACCTGTTTATCCCCTTCGTGGCACCAGCATAAACTATGCTAGAAGGTGTGCGTGGGAGTGAGGGCAAGGAGTTCTGCATCCCATTCCCAGACTGGCCTTGCCTCTGTGCAGTGAGGGGCCTTTCTGGCAAAACAGTTCACAACCACCGCCCTCAGCCCACCTCCTGGCCCCAGCCTAGAAGACAGCCTTGCTGTCAGGAGGTCCCCCTCTTCCCCTCCTTTCATCCTGATCCACCACCTCTGAGGCTGCCGGGCTGTGTGTGCTCGGGTGGCTTCTTCACCTTCTCCTGGGCCCTCCTGGCCTCATTCAAGGTGAAGGCCAGACCCCTGGCTAGACCTACTCACCCCTGCAGGCCTGGCTTTTCACAGGGCTTGCCTAAAAGGGCTGCCAGCTTCCCGTGGCTTCCTGAGTGCCCATGAGGTGACCAGGGTGGCTAATGGCTCCCCCAAGAAGCCCAGAAACTACCCTGTCTGGGCTCTGCCATGCCCTGCCCCGGGAGGTGACCAGGGCCAAAAGTGGAAGGCAGCCAGCCCTCATCTGACCAATGTAAAGTCTGGTGGTCCTGGCTACTCCCTCCCTCCAGATCCTGCAAATTTCTTGACTCTGAGGCACTATCCTCCTGGGGAGGGTGCCAAGGTCCAACCTGGATGGGCCCCCAGGCCTCCACTCAGAGTGCCCTGCCCACTGGGGCGAGCCTGCTCAGACCCTCCCACAGAGGCACCCAAAGGGAGGTGAGACCCCCACGGAGGGCGCGCGGGGCAGGGAGGGTCCACCAGGGTGGTCCTGGTGCTCCCCTTTCTGGCCTCCCAGGACAGAGGCAGGCAGGAGGCCAGGTGGATCCTTGACCTGCCTCAGACCTCCCCTCTGGGCCTCAGTTTCCCCACCATGCTGTGCGAATAGGACCCAGTGTCCACTGGAGCCCTTCCTGGGTTCAAGGTCTGTGACTCGGCAGTTCTCGAAGCCTCAGGAAGCTGCGGGCTCCCCTTTGTGAGGCCCTAAAAATAACCAGGAGGGAGGAACTCTCTGAATAGCTTGTGAATGTGCCAGTCACCCGCCCCACGCGCAGCGGAAACTCCTCCAAATAAGGCCTTGGCAGAGCCGGAAGCCAGCACCTAAGCCCGTCACTGCTCACGTCAGCTGCGGGTTCCAGAACCTTCCCTCCTGGCACCCAAGTCTCTCCTCCAGAGGCTAGCGGTGGGTCAGGGGGCCTGGGAAGTCTAGCTCATTTCAGGAGCCCAGAGCCCACCTGGCAATGGCACCTTTTTGAACTTAGGGGAGGGGGTGTCCTGAAATTTATAATTATGGAATCTTATGATCTAGAAACTTGAATTTAAATGTATGGAATCTTAGAACAATCACACCCATTCCCCAAATCTTAGAGGACAGTTGCTCCAAACAAGTGGTCGCGGGGCCTCCGCAGGAGGACAGGGTGGGCTACCCTCCAGCTCTCCCCTGCACCCCATGCTGGACCCCGACAGGAGATGGGGAGGCAGCCGCGGGGCGGGGTGGCACCCAGCTGTCCCTGGAAGGCGGAGGAGGTGTTGCTGGGCTCAATATGGCTCCCCAGGAACACCATATGGACCCCGCCCAGGGAGGAGCGGCAGAGGGAGGCAGGAGGCAGAGTCCCATTAACAACCTCCTGTGCTTCCTCCCTGGAGTTCCCAGGAGTGGAGGAGGGGTGCCAGCCAGGGCTCCAGGGCGGCTCAGGAGCCGGTGACCCAGCAGCCTGTCCCTAACTGGGCTTGCAATGGGCACGGGCTGGGTGGCCCTGCTCATCTGCCCATGTCTCACTTCTCATCTGTCCTTCCAGAAGTTTCCCAGCCCCTGTCAAGGCTCAAGGGTCCCTAACTCTTAGAGTATGGCACCCCAGTCCCTCCAAAGGGCAATCTTAACATACCCAATGGACAGAAGTGGCCAGGACAGGAGAGGAAGGATGGCTGGGTCTGGAGGAGAGGAGAGGGGCACAGCCTGCTGCAGCATCTTGAGGAGGGGTGCAGAGCATGGACGGAGGCTCCCTGCGGGAGGGACAGGCTGAGCCTGCAGGGGGCGGTAGTGGCCACTGGAAGGGGCTTGTCTTGGAGGCTTCTGGTGCAGCCTCTGAGCTGAGGATGGGGGAGGATGCGAGGTGGGTGCTTGTCTTGGGGAGGCCTAAGGATTCTGGCCTCTGCCAGAACCCACCACCTGCTGAGCCAGAGGGAGAGGTTCAGGCTTAGGCCTCACCCCTGGGAGTGTCTAGGCCCCAGAGAGGGGTTGGCCTCCTCCCCCGCAGTCACTAACAGGTCACTAGGAGGGCTGTGGCCAAGCTCACATAGCTGGAGCCTGGACACTGCTGGGCCAACCCTAGAGATGTCCTCAGTCCTTATTCCCAACCCCAGACCTTGCCCCTGCAGTGTCTGCTTGCTGCTGCCCAAAGCAACCAGCCCCAGACCTTGCTAACACCTGCTGACCTTGCCCCAGCCCAGCTCTGTTTCCTCCAAAGTCACTGTGGGCCTTGTCTCTGGCTTTGGTGGGTGGGGTGGAAGGCAACTCCCCTGCTGGGCATCTGACAGCAGGGAGGACCGAAAGGGGTTCTGGGAAACGGAATTGTAGACCCCGTCTGTCACCTGCCTCTAGGTGTGTGCAGGACACATCAGGAACTGCAAGCATTGAATAGGGAGCAGGAGCCCAGCAGGCAGGTGTGGAGGGTGAGGGTGGAGGCCAGGCCGCAGGTCCAGGCAAGGAGAAGCCCATGGGCTCACTGGTCAGGTGGCACAGCCTCTGGCAGCTGTGCTAGGCTTGCAGTGATGCCGGTGGGCATGCTGGCTCCTGGTAGAGGCTCAGTGAGGAGGAGAGCACCCTGTGGACTTCCCCTGGCACTGAGGAAGGGACTGAGGGACGGCAAGGACAGCTATTCGTAACAGCCCCAACACCTCTGTGGGGCAGACACCGTTATCACTGCCCCCCTTTATAGAAGAGGAGACTAAGGCACAAGGAGGGCAGTGACTCGCTAGAAGTCACAGCACTGAGCCAGTGGTGGGCTTGAACCCAGGCACCAGGATGCAGCAGCTGCACTCTGAACCACCCTGCCAGACACCTGTGCCTGAAGTATTTGTAATGATAGAGTCAGAAAAAAGAAATAGCACATTGTCTGTTTCCAAAGTAAAAACCAAAGCAAGAACCGAAACCCCACACAGATGCACGGACGACCTGGGCCTGGGCGACTCAGGTGCTGACAATGAGAAGTGCACATGGGCCCCTGCTGGCCCCAGGCAGGTGTCAGGTAGGAGGAGGCACCTGGGCCTCATTCTCCCTCAGCCAACCCTGCCCCAGAGTGCCACAGGAAAGATTGAGTCCCAGGTCTGCTGAGCCCAGATCCTTGACCCCCACCCCAGCTCCCGGTAGGATCTTGGCACCATATTTTCCCTTCAGACTCCTCAACATCCCCTAAACTAAACTTCTCACTGGCTTCTAATTATAGAGCTATGCCGGCTTTCTGTTTCTTCTCTAGTCACTTTTAGTACATTATATTTCTCTGGTAATCTATTTCAACTGAGTTTTCAAATGTATTGAAACGGCTTTGCTCGTAATAATCTAATACTTTTAGAACTTCTGATGTGTCTGTAGCTGGGTCCCTTTGTCATCCCTAACATTTGAATTGGGCTTTCCCGCCTTATCTTGTTCAATTTGCCTATTTTTAGCAGTTGTTTTAAAGAACAGACTTTTGCCTGTGCAAGCACACTATACTATCCCCCCTTCCTTCATCTCTGTTCTTTATCATCTTTTTCCTTCTTTTGGTTTATTATGAATGAAAATAACTGGTTTCTTGAGCTGGATTCTCAACACATTAATTTTTAGCCTTTCTTATTGTCTAATATAGGTATTTAAAGCTATAAATTTCCCTCAGAGTGTTACCTTAGCTTCACCCTGCAAGTAAAAAAAAAAAAATATGCATTATTTTTATTATCATTCAGTTGTCATGGTTTTTAAATTCCCATTATGACTACTCCCTTGGATGTATGCTATTTATTATATGTGAGCAGGAGCTGAACAGAGGTATTTCCTGGAGGGTGGGGCACCCAGGGAGTCCCCCACACCTCACCCTGCACATCTCTTCATCTGTGGTCCATCTGTATCCTTTGTCATATCCTTGATAACAAATGGGGCGCATAAATAAAGCATGTCCTGAGTCTGTGAACTGCTCTAGTAGGTTTATCCAGTCTAAAGAGGGTTCCGTAGGAACTCCAACTTATAGCCTGCTGGTCAGAAGTTCCAGAGTCCCGGACCGGTGACCGGCATCTGAGTGGGTGCAGTCCTACAGGACTTGTCACCGGAGGGGGCCCAAGAACTCAGGACAACCGGATCCTTGATGTTTGTGATGGAAAAGAACTTCAGCCCATGTCAGCTGTGGAGGCACAGAGATTTACTTAGGCAAGGAGTACACCTTTGAGGGAGAAAGCAGGCCATCTCAAGAGGGAGAAGCACTTTTGGGGTTCCCAGGCTCTTCTTTTAAAGAAAACTTGGTGAGAGGCATGCGTGGGAAGGTATGAGTGGACAACATCCGTCTGGTGATCACAAGATGGTGTGTGATGGTCTGGCAGGCTATAGGATCCTTATTTAGGTCGCTCCGTTACCTGATCACTAGCTGACTTTGGGAAGGTACCCTATATTACTCAATCTATCCCCAAAATACATTAATGTGCTAATTAAAAATGCATAGGAAGCCAGGTGCGGTGGTGTAGGCCTGTAATCCTAGTACTTGGAAGGCTAAGACAGGAGGATCACAGGTTCGCAGCCAGCCTCAGCAACTTATAGGGAGACCCTCTGCAACTTAGTGAGACCCTGTTTCAAAATAAAATAAAATAGGGCTGGGAGTGTAGCTCAGAGGTAGAATGCCCCTGGGTTCAATTCTCAGTACCACCATCACAACCACCACAACAAAAAGTGCATAGGAAAATTTTTATAAGTGAATATATAAGTAGCCATTTTTATAGTTACTGGTGAATTTCCAGTAACTAGACTGTGAGTGGAGATTTGCAGATTTTCCTGAACTGTGGGAGTGACAGGCCTTGGAGAGAGACCTGGCCTGGGAGTGAGGGTAGGAGGAACAGGGCTCCTAGACTAAAGTTACGGTCTCCTTTTCCTTCCTTTCACCCTATCTTCTTTCTTCTATGCTCCCTCAGGCCAGAGCCCTCAACATGTGGGGTCGGATACCTTCTCCAGGCAGGTGTTGTTAGAGCTGAAGGACACCTTGCAGGACTGATGTGCGCGTCTGACCTTCAGCAGGGGGATTCCTTCATTTGGTTTTTCCTGTCTCATAACCTTCAGTTATTTTGTAACTGCTCCACCTATCAATAACTGGAAAAGACACATTAAAAAATTTCACCAGGATAATAGGTTATTTCTTTTCTCTTTGTAATCCCATCCGTGTTTCTTTATATGCTCTGAGGAATGCAAATTTAGAATTCTTTTTTCTTGGAGAATTGAAATTTTGGGAGCACTTTAACATAACTATCTCTCTATATAATAATGTTTTTCTTATTTTGACTTAAAGTCTATTGCATTTGATATTAATATGAATACCCTCACTCTCCTTTGTGAAATAGGATTTCCATGAGCTTATAGGTTTCTCTTATGTAACAGCATACAACTGGAGTTTTAAAACCCAATGTTAACTTGGAAGTTTTTAGTTACATTTTTGTAATAACTGATGTATTTGGATTTGTTTCTTCCTCTTAGTGCTCTAGATTTGTCCTACTTTTATGATGCTTAAAAAAATATATACCAGCCAGACTCAGTGGCACATGCCTGTAATCCCAGTACTTAGGAGGCTGAAACAGGAAGATCACCTATTCAAGGGTAATGTGTGGTAACTTAGCCAGACCCTGTTTTAAAATAAATAAAAAGGCTGAGGGTGTAGCTCAGTGGTAGAAACACCAGGATTCAATCCCCAGTAACACACACACACACACACACACACACACACACACACACACACACAAAACATCTAACAAACACCCCCCTTCTTGACCTTCTGAAGTGATCGCATCTTTAATATGTTTATTTTAAATTCACTTTTTACCTTTCTGCCGATCTGAAAATCATCAATCATCAATCAATCAGATCCTTTTTATTCCATTTCGGCTGACCTTTGAAGTTGTACCAGTTACTTAAGGTAACAAGGTCTAAGATTCATCATTCTACGAACCCCCTTTTCAAACAACACGAGGCTCTCGGAACTCACATCTGTGTCTCTGGGCTCACATGATAACGCTGCCCGTGGTTTGGGTTCTGCGTTTTTTAACTCCATAAATGAGATGCCACTGTCTTGTTTCATCAGGCAGTGCTTGCTGCACCCATGTGGGTGGGTCCCAGTCCCTGTGGTGCCTTTGAGTCCCACACCTTCCTCCTGGCCGCCTGCTCTCGGGGGCCTGCCTGCTCGCTCCTCCCCTCTCTCTCAAAAGGCTGAGCTATTCACCCTGGCCTACAGGAATCCCCGGGCTTTTCATTGACCTGTTCCCTCACATCCCTGTGTAACACCCCCTGACCTGCACTCAACTGCTCTCGCATAGCGGAGATGTGGTTTTTGCTTGTAAGAGTTCTTTCGGATTTGTGATAGTTTAAAGTTTAAATAGAGTGCGGGAAGCTTTGGTGGACTGTTCTTGAGCTCCCCCCTCCCACTACCATCTTACATAACCGGGGCACAGTGATCGAAGCATATGCTTATTTAAATTACATTGTTCTCTATCTCAATCTGTCTTTTAAATTTTTCCACTAAGCGCATTTTTAAAAAGACCCATCTGGTGGCAATGTGTGTATCCGATCAGTGACTTTTTTCTTTTCTCAGCATGGTTTCTTTTAATAAAAACTAGAGCCAAATGTATGTCACGGATTACATGAAACGCGACATAATGGCATTCTCCCTGCACGGTGACTAACACCCAGGGTGCGTACTTGAATTCCACATTTTTATTCAACTTTATTGAGGTACAACTTATATATGAGATTCAGTCATTTTAAATGCTCAGTGAGTTTTGCTAAATGTGTACACTGTGAGTCCACCCCTCACCCTTCACCTGGTCCCCAGCTCTGCGAGTTGAACTCAGGTAACTTACCCAGGGGGCAGGACCCGGCATGGTGCCCAACCCCCAGCCCCCTCGTGCAGCCTCTTTGTAGTCAAACCTTCCCCCAGCCTCCGCCCCTGAGCCATGGCCCTGCTCTTCGTCTCTGGACCTTTCTCTTTTCTGGAAGGTCACTGAATCGGGACCATGCAGTGTGCAGCCTTCGGAGACTGACTTCATCAAGTAGCACCAGCCCCTCCCTTCCCTGACACTGCCCGGTAGTATCCCACAGAGTCCACAGTTCACCGTAAGGTCCACTCTCAGTGTCATACATCCTGTGGAGTTTGACATGTGCATAATGACATGTGTCCACCATTACGTTATCTTACAGAATACTCCATCACTCCCAAAACCCATCCCGCACCTCGCATACTCAATCCCACTCCTGCTCCCCCAAGTCCTGGCAATTCCTGATCTGTTCACTGCCTCCCTGATGTTCCTTCTCCAGGATGTTACATATGGAACCACAGCAAATATGGTCCATTGTCCGGAAACGTCACGATGTGTCCACTCGCGTATTTTTTTTTTTCGGTACCGGGGATTGAATCCAGGGGCGTTCTACCTCCGCACTATACCCCCGGCCCTATTTTTTATAATTTATTTTGAAACTGGGTCTCACGAAGTTGCAGAGGGCCTCACTAAGTAGAGAGAGAGAGAGAGAGAGAAGGAAAGAGAGAGAGAGACAGAGAGAGAGAGAGAGACAGAGAGAGAGAGAGAGAGAGACAGAGA